>JBCEWC010004704.1:0-26629 GCA_038996855.1 Solanum aculeatissimum
CCAAAATCATCCGCCTTGGCTTGGCCAAGCCACTGCCTCACTTCACGAGGCAGTGCACGAGCCGTCTAGCTCCAAACGGACCGTCTAAGGTCTCGTTCACTTGGACTTAGCTTAGGGGTGGTTCCAGGCCACCCCAAGCTCATTGTGACATCCCAAGACACCCTAGATGGACCATGAAAAGTTTCATGGTCCGTGTCCCTGTCCTTGGTCATTTTTCTGAGCCTATCTCCAATGGCTTTCGAATTTCTGATAGTCTCACTGTTTGGGCCATATATCAGTAATCCGAACCCCAAATTGAGTGAAATCACTTGTGTTGAAAAGATAACTCTATGAGCTTCAATTTGTTACTTTTTAGTGCACATGTTTCATCCCACATAAAATGTTATGACTGTTTGAAGTACGCTGCCGAAACTGTCCCTCTAGGCCACTTACTATCCCAATTTGCATTTGACCACTTAAACACAACCCGTGGCTACCAAAACTCAACCATGGCTTGTATTACATCATATAATTCCAACCATAAGTAGATTTCGATAAATTTTGGGTTGTTACATTTTACTTGGTTAAATGGGTTAGTTGGGAAGCAATGGAAGCAAATCCTTTGACAAACGGACAGTAGTATTTAGCCAAACCAACGAAACTCCTTACCTCTGAGACGCTAGTGGGCCTTGAAAAAACTTTTCACTACTTCAATCTTATGAGGATCCACCATAACTCTATCCTTAGAAACCACATGCCCCAAGAAGGAATTTGAATCAAGTCAGAACTCACAAATAGAGAATTTGGCATAATTTTTCTACTCCCTTAGCAGCCCTAGAATAATTCTCAAATGCTCTTCATGTTATTTTTTTTTCGTTGAGTAAATCAATGTATCATCAATAAAGACAATATCAAAGAGATCTAGGTATGGCTTAAAGATTTCATTCATCAGGCTCATGAAAGCAGCAGTAGCATTTGTAAGTCTAAAAGACATTACCAAAAATTCATAGTGTCCATACCTTGTTCGAAAAGCAGCCTTTGGTACGTCTGCAACTCATATTTTCAATTGGTGATAGCCAAACCTCAAATCAATTTTAAAGAAGACATAAGCACCCTGCAATTGATAGAATAAATTATCAATACAAGGAATGGGGTATCAGTTCTTAGTAGTTGCCCTGTTCAACTGTCTGTAGTCTTTAATCATATGAAGGCTACCATCTTTCTTCTTCATAAAGAGAATCGGAGCACCCCAAGGAGAGACGTTTGGTCTAATAAAACCTTTACCCAATAATTCTTGATGTTGGCCTTTCAACTCTCTTAATTCAACTAGGGCTATTCTCTAAGGTGGAATAGAAATAGGACGAGTACCTAGCTCCAAATCAAAACAAAAATCTATGTCCTTATCTAGTGGCATGCTAGGTAGGTCTGCAGGAAAGACATCCACAAATTCACGCACTATCAAAATAGATTCAATTGAGGGAACTTCAGAACTATCATTCTTGAGGTGTGCTAGGAAGGCTGAACAACCCTTACTCACCAACTTCTTAGCATGAAGAAAAGAGATAATTTGAACTGGAGAAGGAAAATAATCACTCTCCAACACCAGTTGATCCACCCAGGGCTTAGCCAAGGTAACAATAGCATTGCAATCTAATATAGCAAAATTTAGAGAAATCTAAGTCATACCATAGATTATATCAAAGTCAACCATCTATAGAATAATAAAATCTACAAAAGTTTTGCTCCCCATAAAAGTCACAAAGCAAGACCTATATACCTTCTCAACTAACACATACTCACCAACAGGAGTGGAAACATGAGTAGCCACGTCAAGTAAGTCATAGTGAAAATCAAGTCCATCAGCTAACGCAAAATATACATATGAAAAAGTGGATCCATGATCAAATAATATGAAAGTAGTGTGATTGTAGACTAAAAGAGTACCTATGATAATAGTGTTTGATGCTCCTTTCTCTGGCCTCCCCAAAAAGGCAAAAAATAGGCTCTTTTTCCTGTCAGACCATTTCCTCAGCCAGGCTATGTACCAGTAGTTCTAACCTGCTAGTTACCCAAGCCAGACTAGTGATCCCTATGACCTTGGCCACCACGTCGTCCAATATGATGGCCCCTACCATGGCCACCTCGACCTCTAGTTGTTGGGGCCCTATAACTCTTATCATACCAAGCTTAACTCTGCCTCTAACAATATTTTCTAACATGCCTAACCTCACCACATCTATAACAAGTCTAAGGATCAAATGTGGGCCTCTATGAAGATGAAAATGACTGAATATAATCTCCAAAATCAGGGGAAGGTTGGCTAGTTCCTAATGGAACCCCATCTGAAACCTACAATGAAGACTGAATTGGACAGGCTGAATAACCACCAGAACTTTATCCTTTGGAGTAAGAACCGCTAAACTTACCTCCCTTGCAAAAATTCTTAGATGTCACCATTTTGGTGAAGTCATCTTGCTTCACCCCCTCTATTTGTATCACGAAGTCAACCACTTCCTGAAAGAACTTTGCTAAAGCATCCACCTGCAAGGTAGAAATCAGCAAATCTAACCTCAATCCTTTCACAAAGTGTTGGATCCTCTCCTATGGACTGAAGCAAAACTGGGTAGCATATCTAGATAGTGCATGAAATATGTCCTTATAAGTTGCAACATACATCTTCCCATGCTCTATATTAAGGAACTCATCTCTTCTTTTATCCCTCAAAGACCTAGGAATATACTTCTCCATAAAGAAGTTAGAAAAGATTGTACAAGTCATAGGTGGTTTTTCTGCTGGTTGACACTCAACATGAGACCTCCACCATTTTTTAGCATCTCCCTGAAGTTGGTACATTACAAACTCAACACCAAATTGCTTTACTATATTCATCTTATAAAGAAACTCATGGCAATCAATAAGAAAATCATAAGGATCATCAGATTCAGTGCCTCTGAAGACCGGAGGTTTCAACTTTAAGAACTTACCAAAAAGTTCATGTTGGTTGCTAGTCATTATAGGACCTGTAGTCAATTGGGGAAATGTGTTTGTCTCCAAGGATGCATCCATACAAGGGACAACAACAGTTGCATGTTGTAATCCTTTAACCAAAGGTGCTAGGGGTGTTTGGCCCCAATCGGATAACCAACCTAGATAGGTGAGAAGCTAGTGGATCATCTCTAAAGTAGGCTAGAGTAGTGCTTCCTTATCATGAGTCTGCTCATCCACCACCTCAACATCATCTCTAGCTACGTCATAAGTTGGTAGAGTCATCGCTGATCTTTCCCTAGTTTGACAAATTATTTGCCCTCTACCTCTGGTAAGCTTTCTCCCAAGACCTCTACCACGACCTTTTATCACTCCTCGTCCTCGGCCTACGACCCCAATGACTGACTAAGGCACTGCTATTACTCTAGTTCTAACCATCTTGCAAAATAAAATAAAGAAAACTGATACCAATTTGTATCACGTAGATACTAATTGAATTCAAGTAATAGCACGAAAGGAATAAGAAAAGTAGTTTTTTTAGGATCTTGTATCCTCTCGAAGAAAATTAAAGGCATCCTCGTACCATTTCGCAAGGCTCTACTAAATCTGTCCTTTTGTGATGAGATCAATGAACCTAAGGCTCTAATGCCAAGTTTGTCATGACCCAAAATGAGCAATGAGTGGCACCCATGCTTATCCTCCTAGGAAGGTGAACCAACATACACATCCCAATCTGTATTAGCACTTCAACTTATGAAATAAAATGATAGTCAAAAGCTTAAACTCTAATGCAAGAAATAACCCCAAATCACTGAGCTTATTATATAATGTTCCCCAAAATATCAAAGTCATCACATCAAGGACACTAATCTCAAAATATCAAATCTAAGAATGTCAATACCAAAATAAATGAATAAAATAATTTATGTTTGAAAGCTAAGGACACCATGACATGACTAATAGGATTCAATGCGATCTAGAGAAATAGTTGACCCTGTAACCAAATGTGTTGAAGACTTGCTAGACCTGAGGGTGAGTCGAAGTTGATGGAACACTCGTCGCCCTCGATAAAACAAAATATAGAAAATACAAGTAGGGGTCAGTATGCGCAACATGTACTGAGTAGGTATCATCAACCAATGCAAAATAAAAATTAATATGCAGAAAATAATAACAGGAAATCAACAATAGCACTTAATATGTGGCATAAACAAGAAACAAGTACATAACCAATCAACAATATCAAGAAATACACATGAGGACTCCAGCCTCCACACCACGCTTCTTTTGGGAGATAAGTTCTTTGAAATTGAGTACATTAAATTATTTAAATATGTTTTTCTTTATTATTACCATTCCAGAACATGGAACCTGATCCTATATATATATATATATCATTTCAGAATGTGACACCCAATCCAATAATATAGTGTTAGAACGTGACACCTGATCTATAATATCGTGTCAGAACGTGACACCAAATCCAAATATATTTAATTCATCCCTCTTTACATTACTTTTCACTTCATTAACAATATTTTATCAATCCTTCTTTATTCAAGGCATCACTTTAATAGATCAAGTTTAAGATTATGGACTTTATGGTTTTAGGATTGAGATCAATCATAGCAATATATAAGTCATCCCAAACCACAAAAATTAAATGCATAGAAAATTTCATAGCTTTACTCGATGACAATCAATCACTATTAAGAGTCTCTCTATTAGATAGAGCAAACCATAACCTACCTCAATCGAAGAACCGAAATCAAGCAAGCTAGTTTACCACTGTTTCTCCTTTCTTCAATATTCTGAATGTTTTGAATCTATCAAATATATAACATTCATAAGTAAACGAGCCCATAGACACCCATATTCCTATATATCTAGCCTAAACAGAAAAACTTATCCTATTCTATAATTAACTTCCTAAATATTAAATCTAGGGTTAAGTTTTAATTTCTCCAAATAACATAATCCTAATAATATCTGTATAATACAGTACACCTAAAATTTAGTAGTTACAAGAATTTTGATAGAAACAAAAAAAGAATTTAACACAATTGCTACTCTCCACATTATTAAGACGTAGGCTCCTTCTCACAATATAATCGTCTTATAATGATGAACTACATTACCAAGTGACTAACTCCTTAGCCTACTCACTAAATTCCAAAAGGAAACACACGCACACATACTACAACCACTACAGAAAAAGACCCTCACTTTAATAATAATTTCGTCAACATCTATGCATTTATTCCTTACCATCTCTAGTCATCTATAAGTTTATGGAATGGCAAAAATGTGGTAGAAGCACTATGACTGCATATTGAAAGTACTAACTTGTTATCCTTCTAAATTTGATAATAATAATAATAATTAAAGCTTCACCTATTCATCAAGTATTAACTGGAGAGGATTAAGTATCACAATACTTTCAATTAGCACTTACCTGAACTTGTTGAATGACATTTTCTTTTTCGTTCGACGCCGCACCAGTAAATTACCCCCAAACCATTTTTCTTCTTCTCTTTCTTTTATTTATGTGTTAAATGTGATAAAATCTACTAAACTATTTTTAATAAATATAGTATAAGTGGTATAGCATGATACCTAAACTATAAATTTAGCCCATCAATTAGATAAACTACCCCTAAACTTAAATAGTCAAAGTTATCAAATAGTCCAAAAAGCTTCTTTAAAATTTATGAGATAAATCTTTTATGGAATAAAAAGCTCTATTTCTCAAAACGACTTAAGGGTAGTTACAGACGATGATGATGATATGATGATGAGGGTGACTTAAGACCCTAATGCTTATGAAATGATGATAACATGGGGACTATACCCACGCAATGTGCAAAGATATGTAGATGGAATATTCATATGATATGAGATATTTTCATGAGGTTATGATGCCTATTTTACAATCTATGAAAGTATGCTTTTGATAAGTATGAATTATGTTGAAAGTTATGTATATGCATGATTATGTATTTAGTGAAATATGACTTAACACCAAATGAGCTTGTGTGAGGGGGACTATCCCCAATAGTCCTTAAACAAATCCTCAAGTCTCATAACTATGTGCTACCATAGGTTTATAATTATGTGCCTATAAGGCTAGTTAATCAATCTATATAGCTTTATGTATACGTGATTCTCACCATGCTAGGATAGAGCCTATAGGGTGAGGGTCGAGTCTACATTGATAAAGTAGACTCTTATTTTACTCCGTGTAGAGGAAACATCAAGATTTCATGTAATAGTCTGCATGGTCTTATTGTCGATTATGATCTTATTCCCACATATGTATGCTAGATGATGAAAGGTTTTATGATGCTTCCACTTATGATTTTAAATGTACATTGATCATTCATACCTTATCCTTACTCTATTTCTATGATTATGTATAATGCTATTATCTTATGATTTTTCCTTTACCCATGGCATACCTACATACTTAGTATATTTCATGTACTAATGCATACTTCTTTGTGTACATGATCTAACCATGTAGGGACGGGCGGCGACGAGACTATTTTTCCATTTTGTAGCTAGAGTTGGATTGCACTTTGAAGATTGTTGGTGAATTCCAACGCTTTAGGGACAAGTTTTGTTCATGTTATGCTTTCATGTTGAGACTTTATGATTTTACTTGTTATTCTATCTTGAGGGTGAGCTAGTAGCATGTTCCAGAGCCCACCAAGATCTATGATGTAGAGGCATGTATTAGACTATGATGTTGTAATTCCTCTAAGAGGAACTATGACCTTCATATTGATATGTTCCACTAACTTACTCTCTTATGATTTTCTTACTTTACCTTATGTATCTTTCTGATATAAATAAGGGGCTTGGATTGGGGCGCCTTCAGGTGTCACATTAGTTGTGTCATGGCTAGGCCGTAGGTTCAGATTGGACCAAATGTTATTATCTACAAATTTTGGTATTCCCAATGGGACAATATATACCTCTCATCTCAAAATTTTCAATATCCATATAACTTATATTATAGAATAACAACTAGCAAGCTTGACTAAAGCAATTGAATGATTGACCAAATACCTACACGAATAAGATGCTAAACTTTTCAAGTTGAAAATAATATGGATAGCATAACTAAGAGAGGATCAAGTCAAACACCTATGAAGCTTTCTATAATTCAAGATATAGAAGAGTCTTGCAAAAAACAAATAAAGATCAAAGAAATTTATCTCTCTGCTAAAGGTTTGATTCCTACTAATTAATTGAACAAATATATCATGTAATCCATCAAAAATAAATTTGAGTCCTTGTCTCTTAAAAAAAAGCATTTTATTGGTACATAGATCTCAAATCTAGTTCCATAAATTATTTAGAGAAATTAGAGCAAGAGTTCCTCAATTGTTTCTATATCACAAGATGGGTTGTTAGTATGATTGAACTTACAAATGCTCTCCAAGGTGAAAATGAGCTAGTTGTTGACTTTATCAATCCCTAGAGAAGTTTGTGCCTCAATTGTAAAAATCACCTTAGTAAAACATCTAGTATTTCAATGTGCATCCAAGATACGGATTGGAATCTTCACTAAATTTTGTGAGGATTAAAACCTAATACATTCAAACAGTTAGTAACCTATGGGTATGACATGAAATTAATCATGATTATAAGAGGAGATCAATAGCCTCCTATTTGTGGACCTCATAAAGATGAAGGTATAGAAGAACTCTAGAGTGGGGGCAAGTTTGCATCCAAAGATGACTTTAATAGTTTGTTTACATTTTGATGTTCCTCATCACATGAGCCTAAACTATAAGTCATAATTCTCCTAGATGGAGAAGGCTAAATTATACATCACAAATTTCTTCGAATTTGAGTTAAATCTTTAAGTTTGGATGCTCTTTAAATTTGAGCTAAAGCACTATGTTGGAAAGCTCTTCAAATTTGTCCTAAACCTTCATTTCATAAAGCTTTTCAATTTTGATATTCATCTTCAAGTTGGAAATTCACAAAATTATGAGCTAAATTTTAAAATCCTGAAACTCTTCAAATTACAACAAAATCTTGCAATCATGAAGCTTCTCAACTTTGAGCTAAGCCTTCAAATTTCAAAGTACTTCAAAGTTGAGCGAAATATTCAAGTCACAAATATCTTTAATTTATGATCTAAACCTTCACGTTACAAGGCTCTTCAAATTAGAGCTAAATCTTTAAATTATGAAACTACTTTATTTTGAGTTAAATCTTCAAGTCACAAAACTCTTCAAATTACGAGCAAACTTTTCATGCTACAAATGCTTAGCAATTTGAGTTGAATATTCAAGTTGCAAAGCTCTTGAAATTAAGCTAATCCCTCAATTTAAAATGCTCCTTAAGGTACGAGTATAACTTCACTTCACTTTTGGCTTGCAAGACTATAAAATATGCATGACACACCTAAGAAACACCACTCTTTTAGAACTATGTTATGACTTGACCCTCTTTACTTAGGTTCATAGGTGCTTAGAATTACATTCTAAGTATAATTGCATGAGCGTTAAAATACTATGTGTTTCCTCTTAATCTACCACATGAAAGGTAAGTCTATGAGTGCTCTATCATCAAACTTTAGACTTACACCAAATGATGGTGACTTGATGGGGGAAACCTTTATGAAATATGAACTTCTCTAACAGAAGTAAAGTTTTCAAATCGACCAAGTTGAAATCTTCAAATTCTTCAAATTTGTAAGTTAGAGCCTTAAAATTTAGACAAATATTCAAATTAATATTTCCAAATTCAGCCAATTATGCTGGTCAAGTATGCTAGTTGAAGTCTTTAGATTATCTACAATTTACATGTTGAAGTCTCAAATCAGCTAAATATACAACTTAAATAATTAAGTTTGGAAATTGAAGTCTTTAAATTATCTAAAATCTGCAAGTTAAAGTCTCAAATCAGCTAAATATATCGTTAAAGTCTTTAAGTTTGCAAGTTAAAAGTCTTTAAATCCTCAAAATCTGCACGTTAAAGTCTTTAAATTGTTTATGTCTAATAAGTTAAAGTCTTCAAGTGCTCAAAACCTGAGTTGAACTCTTCAAACTATCTAATGATTCAAATTGAAGTCTTCAAAATTATTCTAGTTTGCGGATTAAAATTTCAAATTGTAATGACCTGTTTCGTCAGTTTGGGCCTTATCTGTGAAAATTATTGTTTTACCCTTCTGTAAGTTATTTTGGGTATATTTTGAGCTATTTAAGTTGTTGCAACTGAAATCTTGCGTTTTAAAAGATGAAAATTTGAGTTTTAGCATTTTTGAAAGGTTAAGTTGTTGAAAAAGTGAGTTTTTTACCATTCTTAGTTTTGAACATCGGATCAGGGATCCATAAGTTCTATTAGCTCAATAATGTCAAAACTGGTCTATGAGAAGTTACAGAACCAAATTTGGAGTTAATATGACATTTTTAGATCCAAAGTTATGATTTTAATTGTGTTTGGAACCAAAGTTTGACTTTGGTCAACATTCGGAGTTCGAAAGCTCATATCATAATTCTGATAGTTTTAATAGTTTTAGATGGTGAAACTAATACTAGAAATGATCTCATCATATTTCTTAGAGTTGTTTGAGGATAGTTTTGGTATTTTGAGTTTTAATCTAATTTATTTTACTTGCATTGAAAATGTGTCGTGGAAGCCTCAAAAACTTTTTTTGATGATTTCGCTGAGTTCAGATCGTTGTTATTGGTATGGATACATATATGGTTTGTGAAATTCTGAATTTGCGGAGTTTCGAGTGCCTATTCCGAGTTTGGGTTGAACCTGTGATTTTGTTGGTGCAGTTTTCTGGTGCAGCTTCTGACCCTTCTCCGCGTTCACGCTTAAGGACGCGTGTTTGTGGAAGTGTTCCTCATCTGCTTATCCGCATTCACAAACATTCCTCCGTATTTGCAGACAACTGATGCCCCATGCCCTCCATGTTCACGGAGTACATTTTTACCTTAATAATATTAAAAATCGAAAAACATTATTTTTAATCCATTTTTGAACTTTCAAAGCTTTTGAGGTGATTTTGAAAGGAGAGTTTTGAAGAAATACTTGAGTAAGTGATTCTAATGCTATTTTAACTATTTTTCATAAGATTTATCTTGATTTTTTGTCATGAATTTCATGATTTTGAATATCCAAAATTGGGAATTTTTAGACTATTATTTCAAAACTTTAAATGTTTATTACTCATTAATTTTAAATCTTATTTTAGTGGAATTTTCACCCACGAACTCCATTTTTCATATAGAACTTGATTTTAAAGTTAATTTTCAGATTTGAGAACTTCAAATTTTGCCCTAATTTTGACTATTTTGTCTTTAAGCCTAATTCATGCCAATATGGGTATCAAAATGCCCCTCTTTATGTGAAGTATCTATTGTTGATTGTGGTTGATCGATTTGGGGATCGTTTGGAGGTTTGAGTTGATTGAAAGCTTGTCCGAGTGTAGTTTCGGCATTGAGGTAGGTTCGGCTAACTTTTTTGGGACTTGGCTTGAGTTATTGATTATGTTTGTATGATAATTGTGAGATTTAGATTGAATCATGAGAAATAGGTTGATATGTTTGAATAATAATGAAAATGTGATCCCAGTTAGAAAAAAATATAAATAATTGTGATACTAATGATAAATTGAGATGATATTTGGTTAATCGAGATAATTTGGGAATGTTCATGTGATATTATGAGACTTGTGATACTTTTTGAGTAATTGTGGTGATCCAATTTCTTATGAGACATTTTGGATATTGTGTATATTTTTGGGACAAGTGAGATCTGGTGTGGTTGGGACTCTAGACTATTAGTATAGCTATGCTGATCAGGGACTTTTTGATGTATTTATGGTTCTCACAGATGCGCTTGACCTAGCCTTCATTATGATATGGCTATAGTCCATGTCTATCACCATCCATCTTGTTATCTCACATTTATATATACTTGAGTTGATGCAT
Source organism: Solanum aculeatissimum (assembly GCA_038996855.1). NCBI lineage: Eukaryota > Viridiplantae > Streptophyta > Magnoliopsida > Solanales > Solanaceae > Solanum > Solanum aculeatissimum. The sequence continues at coordinate 10,926 of JBCEWC010004704.1, forward strand.
TGATTTGCACAAATCTTATAATCCATTGATGCATTGGTATGCACATATCTTATTATTTGTTGATGCATTAGTATCTACATATCTTATAATCTATTGATGCATTGGTAAGCCCATATCTTATACTCCACTGATGCATTGGTATGCACCTATCTTATATTACATTTTATTACTTGAGATATTATGATACTTAATACATTATAGTATAAGGTATGCGACGCCCCAGGATACTTCTACAGTTCTACTTATGGCCTGCAACACCTTGAGATACTTGAGTACGTGGCCTACAATGCCCTCGAATTCTATCTTGTAGCTTCAACTCGATATATGTGTACATTGACCCTGTGACTGTCGTGAATCCACCTAATACATGGCCTGCGACGCCGTTGCATCCATACATTTCATATGCATTGCATCATTGACTACTATTTATGGTTATTTGCCCTTATATATTTATTATATTATACTAACCTTGTGATGTAGGCGTTAGGATTCTTCATTGTTACATACTTGTTCAATTTCTCCTGTCAAGTCGGTTGAACCTACTGGGTACATTTCAGTGTACTCACCCCTGCTTTGTTTTCTCCCTACAGATCGAACACAGGAGTCCGCACATGGTAGTTGATTCAGTCTAGTGGAGCTTTTCTGCATCTATCCAAATCTTACCGATGAAGTTAGACTTCGAGTCATAGTGGATCTTTGGGATTTTCTTTATTGCTTCACTTTGAGGACCTTGTATTAGATATTATGAGACAAACGTTTTACCTTATTTTGAGATAGTTGTATTTTCTCTTGTGCACTATTTAGATGCTCTTGTACTCATGACTTGAGGTTTTGGGATTATTATGTAATGTTGTGATGGTTTTCGATTTATTTCAGTCTTCTTTAGTCGTGATCCTATTTTGGGTTGTGACACAAATTGACTGAATCCATAAGTTGAGTCTTTAAATTCTCCAATTCTTCAATTTAAAGCTTTAAATCCACCATAAATACAAGTTGGATTCCTCAAAACTATTAAGTGTATGAACTTCAACAAAATCTTCAAAGCTTGTAAATTGAAGTCTTCATGTCCTCTAAGTCTACGAGTTGAAGTCTTCAAATTGAACTTTTAGATCTATCATGTCCACAAATCAAATTCTCTAGAAGCCATTGAGTTTAAAAGTTTAATTCTCAAGAAGTTGTTGAGTCTAAAAGTTTAAGTCTTTAAGCGTTGACCTTTAAATTATCTCTCTTAGGGCAGAAATAAGTATTCATTCTTTTGCGCCATAATAATATCATAAAATTACCTTTCTTAAGATGAGGATGAGTATCCATCCCTTTGCATAGTAAGAATATCATAAAATCATCTTTCTTAGGATGAGAATGAATATCCTTTCTTTCGTGCAGTAAGATTACCTTCTTAATGTATCATCATTTGAACCCTATTTACAAAAAAGTTGGTGAAAATAAAACAGAAATACATACGTACAAAGAAAATAAAATACCTTATGGTCATTGATTGCAAATCATTCTCAAAGCTGTTGTTGAAGACCTCATGAAATTGTGCTACATGAATGAGAAATTCACGTCTATTTATAGATATCAAGAAACGCGTACAAAATTTGTCTCCTTTACCAATTTGGTCAAGTAAGGTGGTAATGTAACTCTCTTACTTTATTAATCAGAGTCCTAAGAGGACTCATATAATAAAGACTTACTACTGAAGGCAATTTGTTGGAATCCTAAATGGAAAAGACTTGTCAACGTCGATGCAGTGGCCAACTACATGATGAATTTTAGTTTTCTCCAATTGAGAATGATAAAAATGGATTTACTATGGAGAAAATCAACATTTAGTTGTCTAAAACTTTGTTCTGCAAAAGTCATGTAAATATTTCTATATATATTTTTAATTTTCTGATTATGTCTCCTTTGAGTGCATAATGCTACCTATTGTCTTAACTTTTGAATTTTATCAATTTTAAAATACAAAGATTGTTATTAATCTCAACTATAGCATCAAGTTAATGTTTTATGTCTAGTTTTTGAAAGATAAAATATCTCGACAATACTTGAAGCAAGAGGTGTTTGCAATCATTTAAAATTTATTGAACATAAGTTCTTAGATTATGTTAAATTCAAGATATATTTATCCAAATAAATATTGTAGATTAATATAATTGGATTGATCATTTAAGTTCGATAAATATGAATTTAGTTAAAGACCAATTTTATTAGACTAGTCCATTGATTTGGGCGTCAAATGATGAGTCCACTTTGTTAAGTGTCATGATCCAAGTTAGTCTCTAAATGTGACATACCAATTAGGGTCCTAAAGAACCCCAACCAATCCTCTTATCATACCATACATATATAAGATAATAAGAATTAACAACAATATAAGGTAAAGCGGAAGTAAAGTCTCAAATCAAGGTAGTCTAGCAAATGAAAAAAAAAATCAAATCATTTCCTGAATAAATGGGATTACATCATAATCTTGGGCTAAACATGTCCCTATAACTATAAAGGGGGCATAGGACAAGCGCTAGATCACTCTAAACTCAAGATAAAGAAATAATCTCAAAATGACAAAAACGAAAAGAATATAGTGGGCTCGCTCTCTATTCATAAGGATTCACCAAGAAAATCTTCAAATGGAATTTAAAATAACCTGTAGTAGTGGGAGGAGCATCAGACCCTACATCATAATATAATATAGGCAAAGGAAAGTATGTGTTATTACTTTGACTGTACTAAGTATGTGAGCAATATGCACAAATGTATACTATTTGGTTCATTAGTCATTAAAAGTCATAATTAAAACTTTGAAAGTAGATTTAGCCATTTTGCGGGATATCAATCTTAACCGGCCATGTGAGCTATAACATGAAATTGGATGTAACTCCCATCAAGAAGATAGAAAGTACTTGTCAAGGTAGACACTAGACTCCATGAGAACATCTTAACATCATTAGATATATATATGTATCCACTAGATAGGCCAATACGGCAACCAACGCGGGCACGTAGTTTGGACATAGGGGTTACTACTAGGGACTCCCTTTCCAAGTCGCCACAGAAAGTTCTCTTGGTGCCAAGTTAAATCCTAACATAATAAGAATCATTAATCATAAGCAAATAGTGGAAAAGGGCAATGTCTAATTACTAAGTTAAAGTCATTAAATCATCATGTTTATAGAGTCGCTCATTAAAACTTTCGATTCAAAGAGTGTGAGAATTGTCATTATAACACCTTGAATCCATGAGTCGAGAGAAAAGAAAATTCACCATCCTTCATTCATTTTTAAAGAACTTCAATAAATCATAATTGAATACTTTCATAAACATGAGTGAAGCCCTTGTCCATTCATGATCATAGTTCATAATGAAACTAGGGTAAGTTACTTGGGTACCTCTTAAATCAACTTTAAATAATGTCATTTGATAAAATCACGCATAATCATGAAAAACAATGTCAATTCAAATCATGAATGAAAGAGCCCATAATGAAATTCATGAATTCCTAGATAATATTGAAAGGAACTTGATTGGAAATCATTCAAATTATAGCAATTAACATGAATTCATGAATAATTAAATCCATATGTATGAAATAAAACATAATTAAAACAACCCAATGTAGAATCATGAAACCCTAGTCAAAATTGGAAAGAAATTAGATTGAAAACTTGAGAAATCCTTTGGGATCCATGAACGAAAGTACTCTATGGATGAATAGCCACATACCTTAGATGAAATCCTTACTAAAAACTTGAATTTAGATGCTTGAATCCTTAGAACCCTAGCTTGAAGAGAAAGTAGACCTTGGGAGAGAAGAACTTTGAAAGAATTTATGAAATTGAGAGATTGAATGGGAATGGGGTGGATTAGATGATGAAAACGATAATAGGGGTATTTATTGGACCAAAACAACCTAGTTTAGGAGTCATAAAGGTAGAAAGTATCCAAAATACCCTTAATTAAAAAACATCAGACATGTTCCGGGCATAAATTGCTCAAAATATAAATGAAGGGCATTTTTTATCCTTTATGATAGTACAAGGGCATTTTTGACCCTTTTCCCTAATAATAATAATAGAAGTATAGACTATCTCTGAATACAAGATGAAATCTAGCCCTATCCAAAAATAGGAGATAGACAACTCTAAATGCCAGAAGCTCGTCTAAGACTCTGAATCCCAAGAACTGCTTCGCACGATAGCCATGTCAGCAATGAAAACCTATATTATGATTTGTAGGGTACAAAAGTGTTGTATGAGTATAAATAAGTGGCACTCAATAGGCATAGACCGAGTGAGCTCCAAAGATAAGGCAAGTATAAAGATCATGTAAGCATGAAGCATATATCACAGGAAAAATAAAATAGTAATAGGAAACTCATATAAGAAATAATGTATATAAGAAAAAGAGAAAAAGGGAATCAAGCAATCAAAAAAGTGACATACCTTGTGGCGTCAGCCCAGAACCTAATGACAAACACACCCTAGGAAGCAAGACAACTCAACTAAAGGAATCCTAGTAGACTATCACATAAATATCTCATAGAAGTCGGAAGGCATATTTATATTTGCATAAAAAGTGGTGAGAAAATGAAGAAGAAGGGCAGCAACTACCTTCAAAAAAGAGACCACCATTTATACTTCTACAAGTTCATAAATACACAAACAATACCTTACCATGCCCCTCTATACTTAGAAGGTCCACATCAAACAAATACACCTGTAAGACATCTCATACTACCGACACATACAAACACATATGCTAGTGATAGACAATGCACATGAATGAAAGTTATGCAATACAAATCAGTAGTGCCATTAGTGTCATGCGTCTTATACCAAGTTATATACATCCACTTCTATTCCCAGCCAAGAAGTAGGATCCATGCACCTCTCTGGGATCATCATGGGGGGCTCGAGAATGCCCCTATAAACCTGTCTAGTCCTGATCCAGGTCTTACGTTAATATATATATATTAATTTGTATCCTCGATCCTCTAGGATTTGCTTCATCACCATGATTGGACATAAACAACCAAATCAGTAATGAAAGGGTCGAGGACTCGCCTATCGAGCAAAAAAGCACAACGGGCGCATCCCAAATGCTTCAGGTAAACATATAATAAGCATATCTTTGATGCCTCCGATCCAAATCTCAAATAGTAAAGGTCGTACAACACCCATTAAGAAAATCAGTAGAAAATAGCATGGGTAAATACCGGATTTTCTCAAACAATGTCAGGAACCAATGCATGCTCCCAGTGTCGTACTACAATCATTCATGAACGAGTATCTAATGTAATGCATGCCCTCACCGATATCCAACCAACATGCACAGTCACATACAAGACATTAATATACATACCTAACTCTTAGAACATAGATTTAATCCAAAAATACAGCTGATCTCTTATCAGGGCCTAGGGATTAAATATACCCACCAACTCAACTATAACATCAAGAGAAATCTCAAATCTAACTGGGTAACAATAAGGAAATATGAAGAAATAGGTGCTCACCAAGGCAATAAATAACCTCAGAATTTGACCAAAAATACGACCTTGATAATACAAGCATAGCTATTCTGCCAAACTGCTATAGAGAATAAATAAAGAAATCTAACACTTAATCCTATAATAGGGACAATATTTACTCACAAGCCCAACTTGGTGGAAACAACTATATCAAAGCTACATCACAACTTCTATACTAGGGAAGATTATTAAATTTTAGAAAATGTTCACATTAAGCAACTTAAAGAACTGAGGATCACCCTAAAAGTCATTTTAGAGTTCTAATCAGGCCTATGACCACAAAACATCAACAATCACTCAAGATAGGCTAACAAGGCTAAACTAAGGCATAATTAACAATTTTTCCAAATCAGCTATTAATTCCATAATGACAACCTAGTCTAAGGCTCTATCTGAAAACAAAGAAATAAGAAACAAGGATTGAAACCTAACCCATCACATATAATCTAAACCACACATAATTTATACTAAACAATATCTTATAAAGCTCAATCAGAAGAAAGTAGATCGTATCCTACCTCGATGTTTAACACACACCCTCTACGTCCACTTCACAATAGCTTTTCATGTGTGAAATACCTTCAAATGTTGCCACGCCATCAAAATATTGATCTCTTCATCAATACAAATATTTGACACCAAAATCATATTTTTTTAGAGATGGATCTAAAATATAATTGTGGGACACACGATGAGAATACCAAAATTGAGTCCATAAAAAGATTCTAAATGTACTACTGAGTTTGTACCTCAAAATGGGACAAAAAATTGATGCTCGAAAAGGAAGAAATTAGAATAACAATTAGAATCACCATTAATGCTTAAATCAAGCTAAGACAACCCCTTTGCGATATAATTTACCTTCACACGATGACCTTGACGCCTTCTTGAATACTCTAACATGTATCCAAGAGTCATAAACGAACCCACCACACTTTGAATCACCTCAAATAGAGGTGTAGAAATTAAAAAAATCAGATTTTCAAGAAATGGGGTAAAAAGGAAATTAAATCACAACGATGTTCACAAAAGTGAACATCGCAGAAGCAAACATAGGCTTTGGAAAAGTGAACCCCCGCCTAGAGGCGCTTGCCACAAACGCGATCAAATGGTCGCAAAAGTGAACGTTGCAAAAGTCGTCAAATGATTGCAAAAATAGTCATTGCAAAAGTGGTCAAAAGGTCATAAAATTGATTGCACCAGACCAGCAATGGCTAAACTTTGGTTTTGATGCTCTGGTCATTCGGAATTCTAAAAATACAAACCATATATGAAATCTAATTGAAAATGATATAATGGACTCAACGGTGTAGTCGAAATTTCCAATTAAGATTTTTCTGGCGAAAGTTGGATCTCACACCCAAGCATTATTTTAGCCAAAGTCTACCAAAGTGCTCAAAATAAGACTAGAAGACTAGAGACATGTACGAAGGGTATTTCTAGACTAAACCTGATGATTTGGAGCTAATTGTGCTGATGAATTCAAATTCATGCATAATTTCCAAGAATGTTGATCAAAGTCGACTTTAGGTCAACTTTCAATAGTCAAAATGCTAAATGGTTTAAACTCGCACCAAAGGTCTCGGTACTCAAGCGGACCATGCTTTTAGCCTTCTTTAGCCATTCTAGAGTTAATGGAAATGTTAAAATTCCATTCTGAGGTCTTTTACTTGTATTTTTTTACTGAAGTCTACTTTTTAACTTATAAAGACCTCTAAAAATAAAAAGATGCACAAAATCTAAACTAATGACCAGGCATTCAAATTGTCTGTGCCAACAAGTCATAAATGACTTAAGGTCATTATAGAGAAGCTCTAAATATTGAGAAGAGTAGAGAGCAAAGGAAATGACCTGGAGGGTCATTACAACATCCACCTCTAAAAAGACTTTCATCCTCGAAAGTCAAGGACTATTGTGTCCTTAAAGCACAAAATGATGAGGATGTTGGGCATGCATGCCCCGCTAGATCCACAAGCACCATTACGAAGCAATCAACGCCATAATAGAACTCTGTCCTAGATTAAAACCTTAAACTTTCTTCAAGAACTCCAAAAACTCTTCTTAATCCTTCCTTAAAATAAATCCCACTCAACTGAACCAAAAATAGCTGAAATTACTATGTTCACCCAAGAAAAAAATCAAAACCATGCTAAAACCACCGAATTAAGAAATGTAGAACCACAAAAGGAACTAAAACAACTTACCATCTAGAATACCTACCTCAAATCTAAAATGTATTAACTCTGTGTATTAGAAACATCTTATTGGTCCTTATTTATCCTTAAAACTTCCAATGTAGTTTGCATACCATACAACAAACTTTAAAACAAAACCTTTGAGATAGTAAAAGGCACCATCTGAATATCAGATAATAACAACAGTTGAAACAAGGAACCTGACTAGAGCAAAAACCTGTATTCATACTTAAAGCTTACCACCCTCTTCTAAAAGGCAACTATCCTGCTAATGATATGCTTCCATCATGTATACCTTAAATGACCTCCTTTTACCAAGAACAACTTTTATAAATCAGCACCATAACCTCACAAGCTACTCCTCCACCAAAATTTAAAGTCAACTACTCTAGTCCAAGAAATATTAAGCTAGTAGGTAACCAATAAACATTGTGGGATGAAATCAACCCCACTTATCAAACCCCACAAGCTACAAAACATGAAAAGATGAAATTTCATAGTTCAATCACAAGCTCATATACTTCATGAATTACCTTCACCCAATCTGATAGATGAATCCTTTAAGAAAAATGTCACTCTTTAAAAAAATTTAGCACTCCAACTTATCATTTGTACCTTCAAAATCTACTACCACTATCTTAGAGAATCAACCACACCATTAATAGTTCATAACAAATAACCACACCACAAAAAATCTAAGTAGTCATACTTAGAATAGGTAGTAACAACTATACTTCCAATTTCCTCCCAACTCAAACACAACCAACCAACAATACCTCATATAACCAGCCAAAAAGCTTACTTAGTCATCAAACCCACCATGTAGAAATAATCCACATAAACTAAAATAATAAGCCTTAAGTCTGCCACCCTAGGACTAGGGACATGATTTAAGTTTGCCACCCTTCTCTCGGCAGCAACCTTATATCAGTTAAAACACTAAGGAAGGGAAAAGGCAATAAACAAAGAAAAAGACTAAACCAAAACAATTGTAAAATACCTACAACAAAAACCAACAAAACCAAGTCAACTAAATAAAAACCAACCAAAGCAAGTCAACTATACACAAGCTAGAAGATACTACTCTACCACTACTGTAAAATATCAGCAAATCCAACATAATCCACTACTAAAAAATTCATCAACAAGAGATAAACACATACACATAATTTCAAATAAAAACATCATAGAAACACAAAGGAAACAATTAAGTTAAGTTAGCACACCCGCACAGATCCTAACAAAGCAATCATCAGAACCATAGGATGAATTCAACTAGTTAGGTAAGCACGATAGGTATGAACACCCTAACATTACATACTACAAGCAAAGATAAACCTAGAAATAGATTTACATGAAAGAGGTCGATACATGAAGCCTCATCCTCTAGTTTTCTTGTAAAAGCACACCTTGAGCTAAATATTTATACCACTGACGGCAACATCTGAGGCACTACTACTAATCATAGGTTCCACAAACCCAGAGGATGAGCTGACTGAGGTGACTGCGCAATAGTCCAACACTTAGGACACTCTTTGGACTGAAAGTCACTTCCTCTACATATAAGGCAACCCACATGAGCTAAAGTTTAAGATGGAAGAAATGATGGGCCTCTCTAACTACCTTTGTCTAACTAAGCACCATGCCTCACACTCTAGGGACCACCCCTAGCTGACTATCCTTGAGCCTAATCTTGTCAAGCCTGTCTCCTGCGATGAGTGATAGTAGGACAATCCCTAGTAAAATGTCCCAACTTGCTACATATATAACACCTCCTACTAAATGTAACTCACTGAGGTGGCTTGGCCTGCATATAATGAACCCAGAACCTAAATGCTCAAAAGACACACCCTAAGAAGTCTATCATAAACACTGCACACCATGGGCGTCATAACCTACCATAGAAACACCTGGAATCTAGGGTGCTCCCACCATAGGTCTGGTAAGTCGAGAATGAGGATGTACCTTACTAGGATGATACCTACCTTAGAGTGGGATTCTACCACGACTATGCTGAAGATGGGGCCTCTTACATCCACCTCTACAAGTCTCCATACATAAATGATCCATGGCCCTTACATAACTAACCATCTAGGAAAGTAGACCCAATTGCTACCAAGTGTTGTAATGCTAGATAGAGTGGCAAGGTTTATTCAGCAATGAATCACTGAGTCATGCCTCGCTCTATAGGAAATAAAGTGGGAGTCTGGTCCACTGAAGAAACTTGACCTCATACTCAAAAACTAATGAAAAACCCTAATAAGGACCTCTAGGCCCAACTCTAGGTTGTGTACAATATGGAATACCCAAAACTACTCTTGTTTATGGTGTATTCTCATCGAGACTCAAAATCTTCAATATTGGATTGAAAGGAGTCGAGGTAGTCATATATACTACTGAAGTTTAGGTTACTCTCCAAATCTGTAACTGCTAAAGAACAACACAAACCTCAAGGTTTGCGCCCAACGGAGCTCAATCTAGTTATGAACTAAAATCTAATGTAGTGGCTCTCAAGGTCATTTTCTATATATTCTATTTTTTCCTATTTAGATCATTTCTATAGTGATCCAAGTTTATTTATGACCTGCTGTCATTGATAGCTCGGTCGCCTGATAATTTGTTGGGATGTTGTGTAGCTTTTCATGTTTGAAGGCATTTATAACTTGTAAAGTTAATTCCAAACAAAAATGCATGTAAATAACCTCATAATGGAATTTTGACAGTTCCATCAGCTCCAGAACGACCAAATTAGGCTACAAGCATGGTCATCTGGAATTCTAAGGATTTCTATGTGAGTTTAAACCATATTAGCAGTTTAGCCTTGAAAATTAGCCAAAAGTTGATCTGGTTAACATTCTTGAAAAACATGCCTAGATGGAAATTCTGACAGTGCAGTTAACTCCAAAACATCAATTTTTGTCTAGAACAACCTTTTGTTCACTTTTTTAGGCTTCCAGACTCGTTCTTATCCCCTCAGTGGATTTTGGCTAAAAATGGTCATGGGAGTGGGACCCACATTTAGTCGTAAGAACCTAATACAAAAAATTTGACTGCACCATTGAGTTCTAAACTTGAATTTGGTAGGATAACATAGTTTGTTTGCATGCACAGGATTCTTACTCAATTTTTAGTTTTTCGTCAAAAATTGAAAGTTGGGAAAAAATAGCTTTTTAGTTGATATCCGGTGCCAGTTGACTTACCCTTCGCATTAACAGTCCCATAGCCACAACCATGAAATCCAGGTTGCTTGTCCTTCACTTTTGTGGTCCTACGAACATGATTATGGAAGTTAGGTTGCTTGGGTTTTCATTTGTGGGGCCTTAACTGCGATCACAAAAGGTCGACTTGTTTGGCATTTTATTTAATTTTATTTTTAATGACCCTTGGGGGGGTCAAATGTTGAGCAACATCCCAAGGCCTTGTCATTAATAATCAAAATAAAAGTACAGGGAGGGGGACATAAACCTTGCCTCTTGCCTATGCTGGCTCGTAAGTCATTCAACCTACTAAGGTTACTCAACTTATTCCCCATACTAAAAAAAGAAAATCTAGAACTAATCCTAAGAGAGGACTTCTCTCTTTACATCATTTTAGGAAAGCATAAACTAGGTCGAATCTCCCTTTAAAATAAGAAAACCAAAAAAAACCTAAAACTTAAAATCTATAATATAGTTTAAGGAGGTTTCTCAATTCTCTACAACTTTTTTCTTCTAAAATTTGGCATCTCAAGTTCGTCTATGTGTAGATAGGCTTTGGCATCTTTAGGCATCTGATGACTAGAGAATAAAACCTGAGGAGTGTTAGTTACACTTGTGGTTATGCCGGGATAATACATCTGCTACATAATTGTCTTCCCTTAAAGTATGACTGCACTCAAAAAATTAGAACTGTCTGATGAGGTGATAAAGCTTAGTCAAGTTGGATTGAATCTGCCAAGGGGAATTATATTATTGAATGATCCATTTCACTAGGAGTGTAGAGAGTCAATTTCAAGGATAACTCTTGTGTGTCCATGTTATAGGCACCATGACAGACCAAACAAAGTTGTTTCCATTTCAGCGTGGTTGTTGATACCTTCACCTTTACTGTCCCTGAGTATTTACCCTACCCCTATATTACCTAAATTATGAAGGGAACTACTATCAGTATTGATTTTAACCATATCTTTTGAAGGTTTCTAAATGCAAACCTTTATGACTTTAGTCTCATGGATACAACTTTCAGCTAACTGGATCAAATCTTTCCAACTAGAACGCCATGAGATATGAGGGAATGCTACTATTAAGAGGTTGCAAGTGTGTCTGAATACAAGGTATCTAACTCAAGCAGAATTGGAACTTTTTCCACTATACTTAACTGCACATCTATTTTTTTAGAGATTCCAACAAATAAAAATGAGAGTTGATTGAAGGATGAGTCTGTGAGCCTCATTATTAGACGTAGTAGTCCACCATATCATTAAGAGATACCTCATAGAAGTAATGTCCTTACTAACTCCAGAGAGTCAACAAAGAAAGCTCAAATGTACTTGGAAAAGTGGCTTGTAAGGAAGATATGCTCACTAGTGTCATGGCCAGGTCTATAACAGTAATGGCATCGAACAGGATTCTGACCAAAAGTAATAATTTTCTCATTGGTAGGCAATTTTCCCCAAATAGTTCTCCATAAAGGAAGGAATATTTAAATGGGATAAATTTATGCAATATGTAAGAGTTAAAGGGATATTTGTCTTTCTTCTCTTTTATTATATCCCAGGATGAAGAGCAACTAAACTTACCATTAGCATGACTATTAGGATTGTAATGCACTTGTAATGCTAGAATTGGATGAACAAGTTGAGATGGGACTGTTAACATAAGTTTTTGTTCATCCCATTGTCCATTGATCAAGAAAGAAGACAACTTGATCCCATTGGCCTTTGCATTCGTTGTTGACCCACCGTGTTCATGGAGGTCATTTTGGTTGTACTCTATGATCATAGAGTACTATTAACCATAATTGCATAGCATTGTTCACCGCAATAACAAAGAACATTTTCAGTAGGTTACCAATATATTTATTCATGTTTGTGACCAGTTTAAGTCCAATTCTTCTAAAAGTGAGATATCTTCTATTTTAAGCTTTAATCAGGAAATTCAAGGGGATAATATATGGGCATTTTCATGAGGAATACATTGGTAGCTTAAATATTGACTTAGAAGCTTCATTGGAGGTTACTTCTTCATTTTAGGTGTTGTATTGTGCATTTTTGGATAGAATTTTTGGAGAATTTGGGGAAATGATATCTTGGTCAATATAGGTTTGAATTGGATAAATTTAAAAGCCTAAATCATGGGGTTTTTCATGGTGAACATCGTGTACTTGGTTTCAATTGTGGGGGCTTTGTTTCAGGGAACTTTTCCTAATTAGTTGCTACCATAGTCATGTTTTTTAGCTAAATTCGGGCTTCTTGTGTTTGCCATTGTTGAGGTGCTTCTAGGCCCTGAATTTTGTCCTACGTTAGTACATGAGCTCGAGAGTTGGTTAGGACCATGTTTTTGGGATTGATTTTGGATCTTCGACTGTAGATCCTTTATTTTCCTATTTTTGACCTAGAAATTAGTTCATTTTCATTTCTTATGATTTTAATGGCATAGTGATTGTTTCAGCATTATGGCTATTTTTGGTAGCTTGCCAACATTCAGAGGCTATCCAAAATGGAAGACTGTTGGTGGAGTAGGTTAGAGCACATGTGTTTGGCCTACAAGTAGTCTATGACTTCCCTCCTTATAGATTGAGTTTGGATATGTAAATGTAGTTGGATATGAATGAATAGGGGTAGAAAATGAGTTGTATATGCCATGTATTTTAAGAATTTTTGTTTAGTTGATATTGGGGCAGATGAGTTCTTGCATCGTATTATCGTATCATCTATGCTTGTTGATATCTTATTTATGGCTAAGATTATGATATATTGAAGTATGATTGGCCAAAGTATAGGCTTAGACTAGTGTTGCCTTAGACTCATATTGTTTCAGAGCCGATAGACTAAATTCATTCGCTCGTTGTAACTTGAGAGGTGGAGGACATTGTAGATTGATATAGCAAACTTGAGTCTAATAGATTTGAGCCTTAGATAGGCATTGACTTAGCCTGAGGTGCTACAACACTCTATGTCCCAACTTTACTCTATTGAGATATTTTCGACACTCATTGGAGGTTCACTAAAAACTTTAGAGATGACTTGTTTCGTCCGTCGAGCCCATGTTAGATCTTTTGAGAGAGTTCATGCGTGGTTAGAGGTCTGGGCTCTATTTCTCCTGAGATTTACTACTAAGCCTCCTATGATGGAGTGGACTATCAAAGTTTAGTTGTGGGCTGAATTATCTCCATTCACGATGCCCACATCAATGTGTTTTAAAGTTTTGGGCTTTGTGCTCCCCTCTACCTTTCAGGGTTCGGGCTTATTAGTGTTTGACATACTTGGTCGACTGGGGCTTCAGTTTATATGTAGCCTCCTACATCCATGTACTAACTTGTACTGTTCTTGCTCCTATATTCATTATGTTTCATTCTAGTTCTTCCTACTTTATTTACTATTCTTACTCAGATAGCCAGTGATGCCTATTGGGTATCTTTTTCTGGTACTCATACTACGCTCTGCATCTGGTTCATGAGGTAGGTCCTAGCACGAGCCGATGATGTTGATTCTATTTAGCTAGTAGTATACTTTTTCGGAGACTAGGGTGAGCACCTAGTGTTCTTGGTTCCTTGTTATTAATGTAATTTTCAGCCAATTGTGATCTCTAGTTAGCTTTTTGCCCTCAAAACCCATTACTAGTAGTTTCAAGATACGGGTTGGCTTACCTGTTGGTCAAACATGATAGGTGCCTTCATGACTTAGGATTTTGGGTTGTGACTGAGTAGTATATGTTGATGCTCTTTCCACGCCTATTGAAGAGCTCATGCTATCCATCTAAGGAGGAAAGAATTTCAAGGAAGATATGTAGAGATTGATCAAAGAAATTTGCACGATAAGGAATCAATAATAGAGATTTCCTTGACAATTCTCCATATCCTTTCGAGGATAGGAAATGGACATGTCTCCGTATCAATCTACAGGATTCTACTAGACACTTTCTTTTAATCGACAATATTGGCGAACCTAGAGCTCTGATACCAATGTGTTATGACCTGATTTGATGATAGAACCTACTAACAACCCACTAGTAGGTGTGCCTAACCCATGGTCAAAAACCATAGGCAACAAACTATCAAAGGTAGAAGAAAGGAAAGCGATTAGAAAGAAAAATAACAAGAAAAGAGAAGGAGAAGATAATGAAAGTGTCACGACCCGGATAGGGGACTTAGATGTGACATGGCGAAAGAGGACCCGAAGACCCTCGATCAAGACATCATAGCATCATTACACACATCATCAGTTCGGAAACGCGGAAGCTAAAGCATGTAGCACATAAGCTCTACGGATCTAGGGACTTGGGACTCAAGCTATGGGGACAATACGGGAAACGGATAAGCATGTTTGCACATATCACATAATCATACATCATACTAAACATTCAAGCCATCATAATAACATGGAAACATAAGCCATTACCATAACATGCGAGCATAATCATAGATAATGTGGAACATAGTATCATAATACATAGCCGATTATCCAACATTCAAGTCTAACGTATAAGAGTAAGATTCGTCCAAAACATGCCTCTACATAGAAGAGTTGGGCCTCGACAAGCTTTGAGGCTCACCCTCATGTCAAGAAGGTAAATACATAAAGATAAAGGTAGATAGATGGTGGCTATTGCCCTTGAACAATAGGGCTCATCACTACAAGTCTTCAACAGAATATCAAACGTCGTCCGGAAGAATGTAATAGTCACCCTCGTACCCTACATAGTAAGAACATGTAGAAAAGAATATGGGTTAGCACAATTAAGCACTAAGTATGCAGGCATGCAATGCATATGACAAGTATA
>JBCEWC010004705.1:0-26627 GCA_038996855.1 Solanum aculeatissimum
GACTTGTAGTGGTGAGCCCTATTGTTCAAGGGCAATAGCCACCATCTATCTACCTTTTTATTTTATGTATTTACTTTCTTTGACTTGAGGGTGAGCCTCAAGCTTGTCGAGGCCCCGCTCTTCTATGTAGAAGCATGTTTGGACAAATCTTACTCTTGTACATTTTACTTGTATGTTAGATATTTGGCTTGTAATAAGATGTTATTCTCACTTGATTTACGATCATGTTCTCATGTTATGATAATGGCTTATGTTTTCATGTTATTAGGATGGTTTAGAGGTTGAGTATGATGTGTGACTATGTGCTACGTGCAAGCATGCCTATCCCTTTCCCGTATTGCCCCCATAACTTGAATCCCAAGTCCCTAAATTCCTAGAGCTTATGTGCTACATGCTTTAGCTTCCGCGTTTCCGAACCGATGATGAGTGTAATGATGCTATAATGGCTTAATCGAGGGTCTTCAGGTCCTCTTTCACCATGTCACATCTAGGTCCCCTATCCGGGTCATGATATGCTCGCAGAAAGTATACACTCCTTAGGGAAGAACTCGAGTCTCATTTACATGATTCTCCAATTGAGTCCTCTAGCAACCAGACAGGAAGCGACTCGAGCAATGATTCGTCTGAGGGGTCAGAGGTTCACTATTTTGGAAATATCTCCCCTTGATCTCCCCGCACCACTAGAGCTAGGGCGACTCAACAAGAATTGACCCCCCTGCCCCCAGAGGAGATCCCACATGCTGAGGGGGAGGAGGAAGAGTTTGCCCTAGAATATGAGGAAGTCTCCACTCTCGAAGCCTCGCAACAACAGGATGGTGCTTTGGAGGTTGAGCTATGAGATAATGATGATGAGGCCATACATTATGCTGTCTCTCTGGATCCTAATGATGAATTGGCCAAGTATCTCATCCTATTCCTCCGAGGCCGTTGGACTACCTCGGGAGGATATGACATATTTTCTCATGGATTGACAAAACGGTTTGGGGGGTTCCAGCGGCGGCCTGTGCTACAAGAATATATAGTGTTGACTGATAACCTGGATGCGGTGCCGAAAATCAAAGCCACATTCGAATTCCACAAGTTTGGGTGGATGTCCAAGAAGCCAGGATTTTATAAGTCATCCCTCATCCAGGAGTTTTATTCCTGCTATGTTACTGATTTGATGAATTCGGTGGAGTGTGGTTCCAAGAGACTTCATAGACATATGGCCGTGAACTTGGCTTCGCTGGAGCAAGTGTCTATCCGAGGTTATCCAGTCAATATCTCTGAAACCACCATTAACAGATTCTTATATGGGCCTAAGTACACTATGCCAGTTGACGGGCTTTCTGCATCTAAAGTTCACCAGGTTTCTGAGGAGGCGCTACTAGCTGATTTTGAGTCTTAGGTTGTTGTGATGTCCTAGATTGCGCAGCAGATAGCATTACAGGGTGCCTAAGCCGTTTAGGTCATTGACTCACGGATCCCCATTACCAAGGCCTCCCTCATATTTTAGGCCAAGTTTTGGTGGTCCATGGTACGAGCCCTCCTGCAACTGACTTTAAATAACAACACCCTCCAGTTGTCTCAGGCCTCACTGGTGGCATATCTCATCGCCCTCTATACTATTAATGTGGGTCGGGTCATTTCCACTGAGATGAGGGATAGGGCATTAAGGGATCGAGCGGGCTTCTTTTTTCCCTTTTTGATCAGAGGCCTCTGCAGGTGCGCTCATGTCTTCACCAGCAAGTACCTAGACCGGAAGATGTTTACTTCCACGATGGTTAACATCACCTCAATTAAAGATGGCAACAATCCACTCTTCTGAACCAGGACCCAGCGTTATGGATGCTCGACTATATTTCCACAGGATGCTCCTCAGCAGTCCATGGACTTTGAGGGATTTTCAGGCATTCCACCGACTGGTGAGGCGTCCCCTATGAGTTCTTGGCTAGGTTGGTTAATGATCAACAACAAACCCGACCCATAGTGGACCAGATTATCGAGAGAATGCCACAGGTGATTCTGAGTCACATTAACCAAGCTGTAGAATCACTCTGTGTAGATCGTCGGTGCCAGATCGCTATTCTCCAGAGCCAGGTGAACAACTTGGAGACTTACTTCAATGAACGGTTCAACAACTTGTCTGGGATGGACGAGACCAATATCGTGAACATGGTCACAAAAATGAAAAACCAGATAGCCATGCTCATTGCAAAATACAATTCCACGCCTTCACCTCCTTCGACTGAGTCACTGATGAATGTGTTTGCTGCCCCAGCCCCCACACCATCTTTGGGTGATTATTAGGATGTTCCTCCTCCAACGCCACCTGCTGCCACTATGCAGCGACCTGAGTCCTCCAGGCGTAAAAGGAAGGAGAAAAAGAGGCATTACTGCCATAGCCCATCGTTAGATGCAAAGGAGGTAGAGGAAAAATAAATGCGCAAGACGCTTAGAGCCCAAAGACGGGCTGCTACAGTGCAGGCAGAGCAGGAGCAGCTTGCGTATAAGGCAGCTAGAGCTGGAGCTTCTGAGAGTGCCTCTGGCCAAGCCCCGTGCTATGATAGAGACGACCCCACTGGGGGATCGCACCCTGCTAATGTTGATCAGCCTAATGCCTAGTGCGTCTCAGGTATGTCCCTTCCTCTTTGTCTTTATTTCTTACTTTTTGTGCATTGAGGGCATTTCACTATCTTTTTGGTGGGGGTAGGGCATTCCTGGCACCTGGAGTTTTTGTTGTCATGTTTCTTTTCTCTTAGGTGAACTATCTAGTAGAGTTGGCATGTTTAGGTTGTATAGTTTGCATAAGTATAAATCTTTATGGGAGTCTATAGTAACTTGTGTAATCCGAGTAAAGCATTGTTTACATTGCCTAGTTGATATCTGGATGAATGAAAATGACTTGGTTGGTTGGTGCTGAATAGGGTAGGATAGGTGCCATGTGCATGTGAGCCTATTAGTTTAAATTCGATTGCATGCCTGCAAGCTAGAACTTGCCTGGTTAGTCCCACTAGAATAATTTAATAATTGGATTACGAAAGGATCTTAGGCCATCTTTGTGTGAAGCCACTTAGCCTAAAATAAACAAACCAAATAAAATTGTTCCCTTTGAACCAAAAAGTTGAGCATGAATTAGCCTTTTCTTTGTTTTCACCCTACACATATCCCTTGATTAGTTGTAAATCCTTACTTTGGCCCTGGTCTCTCCAAGGACATTGTGAACCTCAATTTAGGCCAAAACCTAAGTTGAGGGTGGCTTTTATTGGCCCTAGTCCTTTTGAAAATACATTGTGCACCTCAGCCTAGGCAAAAAGCCTAAGTTGAGGGTGGCTACTATGGGGAATGCCAAAATAATGTGGTAGCAAGTATTGGTTTATATTGGTTGATCCTAATAAGGTTATCCAAGAGTTAGAGTGGTGAAAATAAGGGCAAGCATATGGTTTATACTTGTATGTCAGTTGAAAGTCTTTTGGGAGCGTGAGTGTCTACATTCCAGTCTCTGCTTTGCATTTATATACTGTGTGTGAGACTTCTTTGTAGTAAGGGCACCATCCTTGCACTATTTGGTTGCCAAACCAACTAGTCATCTTCGTTCTTGAGCATAAGTGGAAAAATTGGATGTGATGTAATGCTTAGCCGAAGCTATGTAAGTCTGTTTGGGCACATGTACATGTTAAGCTTACGTTTTGGGTGAATGTGATTGATTTAGGGGTTATTGTATGATTTGGGTTAGAGGCTTGTATTTATGTGTTATGCTGTGTGTTTTGGTCATTTCTTGAGGACAAGCAATAATTCTATGTTGAGGGTGTTGATAAGTCGTGAAAATGCGACTTCGATAATGCTTTTAACTTGGAATTTTTGTGAATTCTCAAGCAAATTTATGCGTTTAATGTTTCATTTCGTGGTACTTTTTAGGAATACGGCTGAGGCATGGATTCGGACGAAAAGGGAGCTTGAAATGAAGAAAGTGGAATTTCTGGGCCTACACGGGCACCCTCATAGGTCGTGTGAGCGTACATGGTTCGTGTAGGGGGTTTCGTCCAGATGATGTTGAGTATTACAGACCGAAGGCAATAGAAAAGGGACAAGTGAGGCTTCACGGAAGGCCTCATGGCTCGTGAACACCCTCACAGACCGTAGGACCGACTGTGGCCCTGTACTTGGACTCGACCTGGAACTGCCCTGAGAGTTAGAGTTGAATTTAATGAAGGCATAACCCACGGAGAGGGTCACGAACCGTGAAGCAGTACACGGGTTGTGTACCCTACCGTGTGGTTGGCGTACGTGAACAGTGGTTGTCGAAGGGGTGAATGAAAATTTTAAGTGCAACTTTAAGGCATAGTACACAGTCTGTGAGGTATCAGATGAAACGTGAACTGCACCTTGGGCCAGCACTTGCAAGATGAAGAATTTCAGGAAGCAATGAAGGATCCATGGAAAGATTCACGGAAGCTTACACGGATCATGGAAAATCACACAGATCGTGAAGTCAACTATGTCAGTGACGTGGGGGACCATGGAAAATATGGAAGAAAACGCGAAGTGAAGCCACACAAGACCCACCACGGACGTGTGAGGCCTCACATACCGTTTGCTTAACTGTGAAGAGTGGCAGTAGCTCCAACTGGAATCATACTAGAAATTTCTACCAAGTGAAGCCACACGGGACCCACCACGGGTCATGTGGCATCGCACAGACCGTTTTCCTGACCGTGAAGAGAGGCAGTAACTTGGAATTGCACTGGAATTGTTACCAAGTGAGGTCGCACGGACTGTCTCACGGACCGTGAAGTGCCTTACGGTCTGTATAGTTTTTATTGACCATGCTGAAAGATGGATTTCCTATTTTAATTTGGATTAGGTTTTATTTAATATATATATATATATGTATGTATTTTTAGGTCATTTTTATTATTAAAAAGCTGTTGGAGATAAGTTTAAACGAGAGAGCGAGGTTTCTCAAACAAATTTTCATCCAATTCTTGGGTTTTATCCGTGTGTTCATGATTGTAATTTGTAAATTCATTACGTATTCAATTGTAATTAATAGTTATGACTTCTTTATCTTGTTTTAATTTTATTTCTTCAACCATGCAAGGCTAAACCCACAACTAGAGTTATGAAAATCATGATAACCAAGTAAGACAAGAAATTTAGGGTAAAATTCGAGAGTGATCATCATATACATCATGAGAATTCTTCAATATAATTTACATCTTAATGAGTTGACACATTAAGGTAGGCCTATATTCATTGCATGCCCGAGAGGGATGTAGTAGTTAGGAAAAGAATTCTATGACAGAATTTGGGGTTGTTAACTTAGTCTAAGTGCTCGAGACTAGAAGGTGAGAGCATTTTGGGGTCTTAAGCAAGGGGAAAAAAGGGTAAACATTCTGAGACTAGAAAGTGATGAACGAAATACACCTAAGAGAGATTGGAAGGTAAATTAGGTGTTAAGTGTTTGCTTACTCTATGCATGTGATCACAATCGTAGTAGCCTTAAGTTTGAGTATCGAAATTAGTGTCATGGGGATCGTAATCCTAGTCTAGCAATAAATTGTTGAAATCCAGTAGTCATTGTTAGGTAGTTATCATAGAATACTCTTGCAATCTAGTCTTTGTGTCATATAAAATCCCATTTACATTATGCATTTTTATTTCAAAAATAGTTATTACACTTGGAACTAAGCACTGGTAGCTTTATTCTCATGCATTCCCTATGGGATCGACTCTAACTCTTATTGGGTTCTATATTTGATCGACGACTACTTTACTCTTCATTAGGAGTATATATTTGGGTGTATCACCAAGTATCTTCATTTGTTCTTTCTTCAATCTGTGCAAATAAGTTATTGAAGGTCAAGAAATCCAATCCCATTCATTTATTTCTCCATTTTCCTCTGACCTCTTGTGTTGTTGTAGGTGTATTGTCTAGTGACCATGTTATGTGAAGATCTGACCAGGTTATACTCTTGCATTCCCTAATATGTGAGTATCTTCACCCTCATGTTCTATATTCCCTTGTTTTTCACCATCTCCTAACCTTCTATTATTTGTTAGGGAGCCAATAGACAAGGAAAAAGAGCTCGCATGCCCTGTTTGACACTCATGTGAATGTATCCACACAAAACACCCACCTAGTGGACGATTCCTCTTTTGCTATTTTTTGCCTTTTTTGAATGTTGACTGTAGCTTAGGCTTAGTTAGTGAATGCAAAAAAATGCCCTTATCTTCCTGAGAACAAACTGATTTGTATAAAAGCTTGATGTGCCAAGCCGTGGTCTTGTTAATATGATGTATGTGCATTTCTAGGACTATTTGAAATATGTTTTGCTTGAATATTTAATGATAGTATTTGATGCTTGCCCATATTTGATAATCTTCTTGCCATAGTGGGTAACTATTTGAATGATATGAATCATAGCATGTTTTCTTTTTCGATAGCTTCCCCAGCTATACAATTTGCCAACTGATTTGCCTCTCTGTATACATGGTATTTTTCTGAATGTGTGGTTACAATTAGTTCATGTATATCTTCTAAAATCTCGATCAAATCATACAGAACCTTTTACTCCCTTCTAAGTATGTTTTAAAAATCAGTGAATGAATCTATATTATTATGGTCTTCATACCCTGTGACTTGAAGAGTTGAAGAGCTTTTACGATAGCAGTTATTTAAGCTAACATGTTTATAATAGCCCCCAAGTAAGCTGCCTCTGCATATATTAGGTCTTTTTGGCAATCCCTCAGGCAAAAAGCATATAAGCTTTTCCCTGGGTTTCCCCAACTTGCACCATTTTTATTGCATTTAATCCACCCACTATTAGGGAGCCTCCACTGTATCACTCTGCAAAACATTTGAGGCATGAAGTTCTGAATCCTTTCAAAGCAGTCCTTCCATTTCATTGGAATCCCTCTTCACTAAGGAAAGCAGGCCTTGATAGCCTAGTGAATACTGCATATCTCACATCTTTACCATGTTTAATTTGATTCCTTCTTTTGCAAATCTCTTAGATTATGATAGCAAGAGTAACCTTCCTAACACCTTTAGCTCTTAAGGAATCTGTGTATACCCACCTATTTGTGAGGACAATCATTAGCTGATTACTTGCTATTTGAAAACCTATACATAAAGCAAAAAACTCCCATAAGCTTTTGGGATATAGGGGTAGTTAAAAGTGAATGGGTCATAGTCTTCTTCCTTCCCAAATCACAATAGCAACACTTAGATACAATGGGGATTCTACATTTATTCAGGTTGTCCTTAGTGGTAATTCATCCATTGATCACTCTCCATAAGAAAAATCATATCTTGTGTGTCAATCTATCAATCTAGATGTTTCTATGCCATTCCAAACTTTATTTTTAATGTGTGAGGACATGATATGCAAATTTAATAGAAAATATACCACTAGAGCTTCCTGTCCACCAAGCCTTGTCAATTCCATCTTCCTTTCTAGGATTTATATCACATAAGATAAGTGCTTCCATTTCTTGTTATACAACCTCTTCTAGGTTACTTGACTTCTATGAATTATTGTCAATGAACTCTTTTATCTCTACTTCTCTCTCCTCAGCCAACTCACTTCTGTGAAGCATAGTGCTCCTAGTTTGGTCTAGTTGTCAAAACAAAAACTAGAGTTTCCTCCCTTTAGTTGTCACCATAAGTATGGTTCCACCTTCTCTCTAACAACTAACATATTTCTCTACACCTGTGAGGCCACTTTGGAGGTAACTATTGTAGGATGCATTTTCTTACAATACTTCTTCCCCATACATATACTCCAAGGAGTAGCCACTGTAGTTCTAAATATCCACCATAGTTTTGCACTCATGGCTCTGCTTACATCAAATAGGAACTTGAAGCCCAACCCCCCCTTCTTCTTTAGTGTAACACATATCATCCCATGACACCTAATTCTTTCTTCTCTCCAGAACTGTGTTTCCCAAGAAGAACTTTGAAAAAATCTGATGAAGCTTCCTTATTACACCTTTAGGGGGTGTTATAGAATATAACAAGTAAATAGGCATAGATTGAAGAACATGGTTGATCAAGATGTATTTTCCTCCAAAATATAGAAACCTACTCTCTTATGAAAATACTCTTCTTGATACCTTTCTGATAATATCTTTAAAGTATATACTATTTTGTTGGCCATAATAAATAGGACAACAAAGATAGGCTAATAAGAATTCTCCTTGTTGATTCCCACTAATTTCATCAGTCTGATGGAGAAAATGAGTGAAGTGTTCTCATGGAGGTAAAAGAAATTTTTTTCCTATTGATGAGTTGTCCTGACACCTTTTCATAATTACCTAGCACCTTCATCATTTTAACAATAGAAATTCTATCCCCTGAACAAAAAAAGATTGTATCATTTGCATATGACAAGTGGTTGATCTACTTACTCCATTTTGGTAAACCATACCTAATAAACTCTATATAAATGTAGTCTATTTAAACTTCTTGTAAGTACCTCAACAACAATAATAAAGAGTGAAGAAGATAAAAGGTCTCCCTGTTTTAGTTCTCTAGAAGACAAGAAAAAATCATGTCTTCCCATTAATAATTATAGAATACTAGTTGTTAGACACCAATATCCACACCATGTTAATTACCACCTCGAAAAAACTAAATTTCCTTAACACCTTAGTCAGATAGATCTAGAAACCCTGTCATAAGCTTTGGTCATGTCTAGCTTCACCACCACATTAGTGTGCTTGTTTCTCTTGTTAATGTCACTTACTATATCTTGTGTCAATAGCACATTCTCTGTTATACTACTCCCTTTAATAAAATCAGGTTGGTTAGGAGATATGATCTTTGATAAAACATGCACTAGTCTTTCATGTAAAACCCTTGAGATGGACATATTGATAAAACAACATAGACTTATAAGCTTCAAGTTTGAAAAAGACTTTACCACTTCTTTTTTAGGAATCAAGAATAAGTTAGTGTAAGTGACATACCTTGGTAGAAGAGTACGACAGAAAAGGCTCTGATTGCATTTGTGACATCCTCTGCTATCACATCCCAACATTTCTAGGAGAATATTCATGTAAAACCATCAGGCCTAACAACACTTGACCTATTTAGTTGGAAAACTACATTTTTGACTTCCTCCAGGTCTGGTAGTTTAGACCGTGCCTCATTCTCCTCATTTGTAATGCATTTGGGAATGCACTCCAACATACAATAATTCTTGTTGTAATTACTCTCTGAATATTTCTCCTTATAGAAAACAACAGTTGATCTTCCAATTTCCTCATCCTCCTGTAGAATCTCCCTATATTCATCTCTAATCTCTGGAATTTGTAGTTTTTTTGTTTCCCCTGAACATAAGCATGGAAAAACTTGGTATTTCTATCCCCCTAGATAAACCATATTATCCCAGCTTTCTGTTTCCAGAAATCTTCCTCAAGTTTTAGAAATCTCTTCAGCTCAGCTTTAGCCCTTTTTAACTCCATTCTGTTTTCAGGTATGGGGTCCAACTCCAATTGAGTTTCTTTGCCATTTATGATATCCTCCAAGGTAGCAATCTGTACAAATATATCCCTAAACTTATTCCTACTCCATTCTACTAGGGACCTCTTTACCTTTTTTATCTTTTACTTGAAGTATAAGGAAAGGACACCCTGTGAAATCCACCACCCGTACAAAATCCTTGTGCTTGCATAAAACATTTAGAAATAAAAAGTCTTATGAACTATCTTGGCTTCAGAATTACATACCACATGTAAAGGAGTATGATCAGGCCCTTGCTTGAAGAGATGATAAACCTCCATAGTTGGGAAGGTTTCCTAGAATTCCATGTTCACTAAAAATCTATCCATCCTCTTAAAAATACACGTAGCATTCATTCTACCATTCCACCAGGTATACTTGTTACCTTTAAACCTAACTTCTGTCAGGGCACAGGAACTCATACATTGTGCAAAATCAACAATCACTTGTTGAGTAAAGTTCAACCCCCTTCAATTTCTCCTTTTTCATTAAATATCACATTAAAATCACCCCCTACCATACATGGGCATCCTTGGGGGTCAAGATTTTCTAAATCATCCCATAATTCCTACCTTTCTAGTATATTACACCTACCATATATAAAAGTAACCATAAATTGTCGATTACTCTTAGTGAACTGCACTTTCATTTGTATCACCCTTTTGAAAAATATTATTTTTCAAAAATCTTCCATCTCATGATTCAATTTAAGTAATACTTTCATCCACTTATTCATCAATGAACACATACCCATTTGAAAAGTTCTTAGTATCTTATAAAGATATATGTTTTTTGGACATAATTTACCAGACTCACCAAGACCATCTTTAATATGTGTAACACAACTCCAAGGTCGTAAATCATTCAAGTTTATTTTATTACTAGTCTAAGGTTCATAAGGAGTGAAAGATACTAATTTAAAAGGCAGTTTATTTAATATATAGACCGTAGTCAATAATGCATCTCTCCAAAAAGAAATAGGAAAATGTTTTTTAACCATCGTTGATCTTGTCATATCAAATAATGTCTTATTCCTTCTTTCATCTACATCATTTTGTTGAGGTGTATAAGGAGTAGTTAGTTGTCTGATTTTACCCTTTTAAGTACACAATTCTTCAAATTATTTTAAACAATATTCATGTACTCGGTCGTTCTTAAAATCTTTATTCTTGTATCTAATTGATTTATAACTTCATATATGTTTTAAAGAACTCAAGTGCTTCAAATTTATGAGAAATTAAATATACATCACCAAAGTGCATGAAAGCATCAATAAATATAATGAAATATGTGACATCGGACCTTGCCCTCACATTCATTAGACCACAAATATCAGAATGGATTAATTGAAGTGGAAACAACTCTCTTAGCTTTTTTGAGTGGTTTACGTACAATCTTTTTAGCAAGATAATTCTTACAAGTTGAAAATTTGATAAAGAACTTAAATGTCCCTCCTTTACCAACTTATTCATTCGCTCTTGCACTATGTGACCTAATATTGCATATCATTTAATAACATCTATATAATTATTACTTGAATAACATGTCATTACACAACACATAACATAATAGTCATAAATTATAAGATTACAATCTAAAATAATTAAAAATCATAACAAAGTCTAAAATCATATAAAATATTATCTAGAGATATTCTTATAACATTGCAACTAAAAAGTGAATCAAAACCAGGATTCAAAAATCAAAGGCAAATACAAAGTTTCATCCATTTTTTGAAGTATATAAAATGACATCTAACATCAAGGATCAACCACAATGCAAGTCTACTTTGCAAGTGCCTGTTTCTTTAACTTCATATCTAGCATTATTTTCTACATAAATCAACCTTGATTCAGGTAAAACTTGATGAAGCTCCACAAACGCTTCTTGATCTCGACTCATGTGGTCAATGGATTATAAATCTACAATCCACATAGGATAAGATTCAGTTAAGAGAAATGCTTGAAACATATACAACACTTAGAGATGTGTTTAGGAATGCTACCTTTTTTGGCTTAGTACATTCACGAGCACAATGCTCTAGAACTTGATAATTGTAGAACTTTATTTTGCTCTTCTCTCACTTCTTGAAAAAATATTTTTTTCTTTTTGGGTTTATTCTTTTTCTCAAAGGGTCCGTATTCGATCTTCCTACCATTTCCTTTCTTTATTCAATTTTTCTTATGCTTGAAGCCTAAATATTTTGTACCACTAGATTCTGCTACAAAGATATTAGAAACAACTTTAGTAGTACCAAATAGCTTGTCTTCAAGTTTAACATGTCAAGTAATATTAGAAATAATTTTGATTCTTCCATTGTGGGTCAAGTTAATATTTAAATGTTCCCAACTATTGAAAAATAAATGGATCACTACCTAAACCTCTTTCTTATCCAATAGAACATGACCAACACTCTTTAGTTATGCTATCATGTGATGCTTGACATCACCCTAATGAGTGCTTTGATACTTTGATCATTGCACTTTTTGATAGTATCAAACTTGATAGTTAGCTTTATAAGATAGGTCATAGAAGTACCCCATGTTCCTCGTAAATGTTCCCACATGACATGAGCATTAGAAAATTTTTCACATTCACGAATCAGTTCATCAGCAACAAAACTTACAATAATTTCACGTGGAATGGAATCTGTCTTTTTTCAAGCTTTGTAAGCTTCGAGATCTCTTCTATGTTGAGCAGTGTTACTATCTTCAAATTATCTTAGAACATGATTTATACTTTTGAGAGACTTTTGTTCATCTAAGACATACCATATGTTGTGACTCTAGATGTTATAATAACAACTATTTAGTTCCTCACCTTTGTTTAAGTTTGAACTACTGTTTTTTTGTAGTTATGAAATAATTACACAAGTTTATTTATCAATTAAGCATGTGTTATGCACATTTATGAAAATCGATTCTATTGAAGATTTCATATTTAGTGTAAAATTGAAAGGACATTTAAGTATCCAATCCTTATTTATGATCTAAATATTTAACTAAAATTAAAAATTAATTTTTTAATGTGCATTCTAACATGATGAAAACTTTAATCACAAAGATTTTTAAGTCTTGTAATTAATATCATATATTAGTATAATATGGAATAACAACCAATCCAAAAAGTGATAAAACACAAACATATATTCTTAATATATCATAAACAAAATAACATCATTCATAAATAAAAAATTATTAAACAATGTTAACATCATTAATTTTTATTCATCTCACTCCTAGGGCCATCAAGTACCTCCATAATGGCTCATTGAGCCTTGGTTCGTCATAGCTCTTAATACGTTCATTCTTTCAGTATTCTGATAAAGAATGCCACAAAATAACGAAGAAATTCTTATCCTCAACACAAATAAAATTTACATAGATTTCATTTTATTTTGTCCTAAAAAATATGAGAAAATCTAGTAAAGATTCTAAAGGAGCCATATCCATTTTCTTAAAATTCTCAATCATTATTCTTCTTCTTTTTTTGTGCCCTTTTATCTTTGTTTTTATTCTATATCATCCTTGAATCATTTGGTATGACTTTAGGCTTCAAATTTGAATCAATTTATATTTTGATCCTCTTGCGTCGCATTCTTCTACTTTTTCCTTTTACTCTTCCATAAATATCACTTCCCATTGAAGTAAATTTGAGCATGTTTCCATTCAACCTTACATGAGATAGGAACGAGAAATCAGAAATATGGTTGTCACTATTTAATGGGACAAAGTATGTCACAATATTTTTGGTAGAAAGTTAAAGGATCATAAAAATATTTTACGGTTGGAGGATTACTATAATAGGATAAGATTTATTTGTCAAAAATATTTTAAAAAAATGCAATCTATGTTATAAAATTATAAAGTAAAAGAACAAGAAAGTAGAGAGAAGATTTCTTAAATCTCTTGAATAACATTCAATTGTATATTCAAATGTATTTTACAATGAAGGAAACCCTTATATTTATAAGGAAAAAACTGATTTGGTTTCCAAGTAAGAAATTGACTTAATATTCAAATAGGATTCCTAAATACTAAAGGAAATAAAATAATAGACATTCACTACAAATTAAATATGTTTATAACACTCCCCCTTGAATGTGTATTTGCTAAATTATGTGCCTCGTTAAAACCTTACTAGATAAAATCCAGTTGGAAAAATTCTAGTGAAGAAAAAAGAGTACACATATCTAATAATACGCAATTTGGATGTATCATTAAAAACCTTACAAGAAAAACCCAATGGCATAAAACCTTGTGAGGAAAAAAGAGTACATCCCGTATTAACTCCTCCTGATGAGAACATCAATTAAAAGACTTGAATCTTCGCATCCCAATATTATGTGTCATCTTCTTGAAAGTTGCAATAGGTAGAGATTTGGTAAATAAATCAGTCACATTGTCGAACAAATTTATTGCACATTTATATCATCATTCTTTTAGATTTCATGTGCGTGGAAAAGTTTTGGTGAAGCGTGTGTTGTTTTATCTCTTTTTATGAATCCTCCATTTAGGATCAAAGAGTTTTGCAAGTTCCTCACTGCAACTTCTTTAAGCAAGCAATCTATTGCCTTTGAAAAACTCTTCAAGAGTTTCAATTCAAGTTATCAACTTGTTTATGAAAGGTTCCTGATTAATTTTAATCAATATGAGGATTATACACAAGTTTTTCAAGAACTTGTATATGCTTTATGCATTTTAAATCCTTCAAATACTTTCATATCAATTTTTTCCAGTGACAATATTCAATATTAAATGCATAGCGTTTTCTAGTGTCTAGATTGCAAGTCAAATAAGCTTTATGCTTACCAAGATGCACCATTCCACTTGATAATTAGAGCATGCTATAATATATCAGAGAATTTAAATTCTCATAATCTTTTACAATATTGTGCTATATTGTATCAAAGATATCATCAACAAAATATCATTTTTGTCGGTTTGCAATGCGACATAACTTATTGAGATCTCATCACTTTATTATTTTCATGTAGCCACCTCTCTCATGAGGTTTCATGAAGTGTTATGTCGTAAGCTCTTCAAGAGCACATTGCCTCTTAATTATGATCACTTTGATCATTTGCTCTTTTCAAGAATGATCTTATTTGGGATTAGTTGCATGTTTCATGCATGTCATATATTGTATCCTTCATGGACATTCAATAAGAGCATTTCAACTCTTAGTTTCTTATTATCTCCCCCTTATGTTAGACAACTAACATATATTGCAATCTATCTTGGGGAATCCATCTTTTATGCATCATGGTATATTTATTAATCATATACCACATATCAAAATTATTAGATGAAAATTATATGGTCCCTAACCATAAATCCAATTGAGGGAGAAATTGATCATAATGTATTGGTCTGATGCATATCTTTATATGCAATTTATCATATTTCAAACCATATCTTTGTTCTCATAAGCAATTATTGACCATTTATTTGAGATATTTAGTGTCAATCTGCTTGGATATTTATCAATATCATCAAGATGAAATGTCTTGATTACGTATTCTAAAAGTTGTGCTCTTAACTCAATTATCTTGCACAAACAATTTTACAAATGTCAAACTTCAACTTGACAATAAATACACATGTGATTATTTTATAGATGCATTCATTTATAATATCACATGATGGTGAATGAGTCCATATTCACCTTTCAAACTTTCAGAATTTAGAGAATTCAGTCCCAACATTAGTTGATCCAATCAAATTATCATGAGAACAAACAATCTTGAAGAATCTTTTATTTCTTCAATATATGTCTAGTAAGTAAAATTCAAGTTTACCATGACATGTGCCTTTTGTTTTAGTAAATTTTTTATTTACTATTACATGAGAAAATTTCAAATTTATTACTAAAGGAGTAATTTTCATATTTATTTCTTCTCAATTACTCTATCTCTCTTCTGGAGATGAGTTGTGATCCTATCACAATAAACTACATATTCATATTGAGAAGTTTTATTGAATACTATCACATTCACTTCAAAAAATGAATTTGTATCTGTAACACTTATTAAAAAGTTATCATTCTTCAAGAATGGTACACAATCATCTTGGCATATCAATTTATGATAGCTTAGTACCTCATTCCATATTCACGTGCATTATTCAATCACTTGTCATCTTTCAGACATTATACACTGCTACCACATTCACTTTAAAGAATAGAACATTTTCAATGGAATATATTTTATGACTTTTCACCAAAAACACATTATTTTGCTTTAGTCATCATTATATCATTAATATGGTGCACTGGAACTTGAACTCAATGTCTTACTCATATAAACATATCTTAGACCACAAATCAATGAAGGTTGAACTCAAATCTTATTATCATGGTGCATCGGGACTTTAACCTGATGTCTTACTCTTTTTGGTGCGATAGCACTTGAATCTATTCTGTCTTCCATAGCCATAAAACCATCACTAATCAAGCAATTTATTTTTCTTTTAGGTTGTGTGAAGTAATCTGTTACATCAAATGGTATGATGTTAACATGATTTTCAGAGATAAAATTAACTTCAGGGTTTTTCTCTTTCTTCTTTAGTGATGCTTGCTCAACCAAGTATTTGGGAGTATGGAAGTCACTTTAATGGTGGCCTTTTACATCACATCGATAATACCCTTTTTGGTGATGATGTTTCTTTGATAAGTGATTTACACCAGGAAAAGAATTTTGTTCTTGACCATTATCAGTACAACAATCTTTTTCACGCCTAGCATGGTATAGATAAACCTCATTCACTTCATAAAGTGGTGTAGATCTAGTAGGCCAATTCTTATGATTTTTGATCAATAAATCATTATTTTATTCGACCACAAGAATATGAGAAATTAGTTCATAATACTTCTTCTCTCGATATTGTTGTAGCAACATATTCGAAGCATGAAACGTAGAGAATGTCTTTTTCAGTATATCAATATATAATCATTTCTCTACACAGTTTCAATTTATAAGTGATTCTGAACATAACAGAATCATACTCATGAATAGACTTAAAAGTCTTCTAGCCTCAGATGCATCCAATCATATCGTGATTTTGGATGTATGACCATCTTCAAGTGGTCATATCTTTCTTTTAGGCTTTTCAACTAAACAAGTGGATCCTTGATTGTGAGATGTTCAATTTTTTAAATTTCATCAAGATGATGATGCAAGAATATCATAACTTTAGCATAGTCTTGTTTTGATGCTTTATTTTCATTCTTAATAGTGTCTTCAAGACAACAAGCATCCAACACCCATGAAGGGTAGTTCTTTCCCAAACTATGAAGGGCAACAAACTCAAGTTTCTTAAGGTTAGTCATATCAATAAAGAGAAAACAAAAACATATAAATAATACCTTAGCCTTGAAACTTAACCTTCGCTCTTTGAGACGGTAGAGTCTCGTGCTGATAACGTGTTATAAAATTATAAAGTAAAAGAATAAGAAAGTAGAGAGAAGATTGCTTAAAGCTCTTGAATAATATTCAGTTATATATTCAAATGTATTTTATAATGAAGGAAACCCTTATATTTATAAGAAAAAAACTGATTTGGTTTCCAAATAAGAAATTGACTTGGTATTCAAATAGGATTCCTAACTATTAAAGGAAACCAAATAATAGATATTCACTACAAATTAAATATGTTTATAACAATCTATTTATTTTTAATCTAATTTTTTTCTTATAATATATTTTAGAAAGCTCAAAATGAATAGATCACTATTATAGAAGTTTTCAAACCAAAAGATTTAGCATGAAAATACTAAAATCACAAAATAGAAGCAATTTTTTCGTTGAAAAAAGTTAAAAACTGTCAATCTTCAAAAAAATTTATCTCACATGTTTTTAGTCTATTTTCACAAATAATATATTTTGAGAAAGACCAAAGTGAGTAGATCATGATTATATTGATTTTAGTCTAGAAGGTTTCATAAAATATTTCTGAATCACAGAAAATATATGCAGTTTTTCATCAAGAAAATAGATAAAAACTGTCAATATTCAGAAAATCATATCTCACTTATTTTTCATCTATTTTTTTTATATATAATACGTTTTTGGAAAACTCAAAAAAAATCATAACTATATAAGTTTCAGGCCAAAAATGTTAACAAATAATGGTCAAGATGCAAAAAGCAGAAATGATTTTCTATGAAACTTGTTAAAAATTAGACAACTAAAAATATTTCAACTTAAACTTATAAAACAATGATCTCTAGGAAATTTACGTGAAAATAATGAATAATCGGATCATTCAACCTTGATCTAATACCAAATGAAGAAAAATACAAACAAAAAATAATGAATTATGTACCTAAGATTCATAATGGATTGTTGTTGTTGTTACGAAGAGAATCTGCCCCATGTAATCTTTGATTTCACTAGGAAATCTAGAATAATGTTCACAAACTAAATGTACATTAGTACGTTGATAGAATCTAGGAAATTAGGATAAATTTCCTTTTCTGATTTTGTTCTTTTTCTTTTCTTTTGCTTTTTTACATAACATCAAAAAAATAAAAGACTTATCTTCCTTTTATTAGGAGAGTATAGTTGTTCCCTATCCTTTTAAAAAAAGAATTTTAAATAGTAGTTGGTCCCTCTCCTAGATACATAAAGTTAAACAATTGTAATTGTTCTGTCTTTTTAAAAGATGAGGTTGAATATTTTTCCTACTTTTCCTCATAATAGCATACTTAACCTCTTCAACCATAATCTGCCAATAGTATCCAAAATTTCATTATCTCTCGGAGTTATCCAAATCACCCAACATAACGTTTTTGTCCCCTTCTTCATTAAAATTTTTATGGAATTAAGTTTGTTATCTTTGCTTAATGAGAATTTCTTCTGTCAATACAACGCCTTTCTCGTCCTTGATTTACATTATTCGATCCAAATCGCAGTCCTTCCTCTCACTTTCTTCTGTTATCCAGAAGCATGGAGGTATAATACAATGATCTTCTTATATAATAACAAGGAAGAAACTATCAATAAAACTAGGGATAAAAGTTTGAAAGCACTTTGGAAAATACCTAGGATTACCAATTGCACACTCAAGGCTCTCAAAAAATAATTTTCAATTTATCATTGACAATATATAACCAAAAATATCTGGGTGAAAAACTAAACTCTTGAATATCACAGGTCAAACAACTCTCCGCCAAGCAGGTTTGAGAAGCTTGTTAATCCATACACACTGCATATTATTTAAGAAACCAAAACTAATAGTACAAGAACATTGATAAAATACAAAGACACTTCATATTGGGGATCAACAAATGATAATAGAAAACTCCATATGATCAAATGGGAAATAATCACCCCAAGAAAGGTAGAAGAAGGATTGGAAATCTAATGTACCGAATGTAATGACTCTCTAGGTTTTTTTTTTATTTTTATGTTTATTTCTTTATTAGAATCTTTCAGTAGGGATCCCAAGTCATTTATGACTTGTAGGCATCGAAAATTTAGTTGTTTGGTCATTTGTATGGATTTTGTGCAGTTTGTTTGTACTTTGAGGCCTTCATAACTTGAAAAGTTGACTTCAATAAAAAAAATGAGTAAACAGTCATAGAATTGAATTATGATAGTTTTATCAACTCGAGAATGACTATTCTAAGTTATAAGCATGATTGGCTCGAGTTTTGAGAATTTCAGTGTGAGTTTAGACTATTTAAGTTTTAGCTTTAGACATTTAACCCAAGTTTGATTTGAGTTAATATTCTTAGAAGTCATGCCTGAATGAAAATTTTATCAATGTGGTTAGCTCTAAAACATTGAGTTGGGTCTAGAATGATCTTTCATTTTATTCTCAAGGCTTCCAAACTCATTTTTGAGCCTTTATTTGATTTGGTAAAAAATGACATTTACGAGTCAGATCCATTTTTAAGTGAAACAACTTTGTGTGAAAATTTGAACTAAGGCATTGAGTATGAAATATAAATTTAATGGGATAACATAGTTTGTTTGCTAACACAGGGTTCTAAATAAATTCTAAGCACCCTAATTAGAAATTGGACTTTGCTTAAACCAACTGAAATGCATCACTTGGTGCATGAATATTTTATACTATGCATTCACGGGCCCTAGGTTGGTTTGTGGAGGCTTGTTAGGTTTTGCTCCACATTCATGGTATGGGCTCTACATTTGAAGAGGTTTGAGAAGTTTTTTTCCCTGTTCGCGAGCTACTTAGGTTGCATTCATAGAGGTCTTTGGGTTTAGTCTTTATTTAAAAGACTAGATATGATTCAGCTAAGTTTTGAAATTTCAAACCATGATTTCTTGCTCATTTTATGTTGAATTTTAGGGATTCTAAGCTCTAAATTATACAGTTTTTTGAAGAACACAATTGTGTGATAGAAAAGTGTAAAAAGGCTCCATTTGAGGAAATTATTGAGTTATAAAAAAAATTTGGATTTGATGCCTGGGTAATTTTTATTGTTTCTGACTCCAGAGTTGTGTTTCATTTTGGGACAAGTTTAGGGAGCTGATTAGGACCATTTTACAGAGTTAATTTTGAGATTTCAAACATGGGTCCCATATTTCCATGTTAGACTTCACAATTGGTTCGACTTTGAGTTTTGATTTTAGTGTCAAAAGAATCATAATGACATTTTGATTTTATTTTAATAGTGTGGTACCATTCTAAGGCCATTCAAAAGGATAATGCTCCAGTAGAGTGATTTGGAGTGCGCGTGATCAACCTTCAGGTAGGCTACGACTACTTACATTTTAGATTTTCTAATATGTGAAAATGTGTGGATTTTAATGAATATTGGGGTAGGGAACTAGACTAATATGCTATGTGTGATAAAATTTATGTTTTAGGTTGTTTTTGAGTTTGGCGAATATCTGAATTGCTATATTTGTTCATCCTTGCCCTTTTGTTATTTTATAGAGGCTTTTGAATTGTATTGGACTATGTTTAGTCTTAGTCTAAGTTAGGCTAGTGATGCTATATACTTGTGATAGTTTTGGAGCCATTCAACATTAATACATCCAGTAGCGAGCGACTCAGGTCCTTGTAGATTGATATAGTAGACTTGCGTCTGGTAGAGATGAGCCTTAGCTAGGCATTAACTCATCATTGGGTCTTACTACCTATAATTCTAGTATTATCCAATTTTGGCATTTTGGTTACCTCCTAGTGCCCATTTGACTATAGACATGAATTTTTCTAAGGTATTGCTCCTACATAGGATTGCCTTAGACTTCTAGGGGATATAAACACCATATGGGTCATGATTAATTGATTGACCGAGTCAGCACAGTTCTTCCAATTCAGCCTCTATATAGTGCAGAGTTTTCAGCCTATATTTATATTCGAGAGGTGGTTTATTTATATGGGATGCGTATATCTATTATTTCAGATCATGGGTCACCATTTACTTCTAGTTTTTGGAGAGGTTCCCAGAGAGAGTTGAATACCTAGGTTGATCTTAGAACTACCTTTACCTATAGACCAATGTCCAGTTAGAGCGTACTATCCAGGTCCTTGAGGATATGTTACTAGCCTACGTGGTAGTGTTTGGGGTTTAGTTAGACCAGCTTTTTCCTTTTGCAAAATTTGTGTACAACATCTACCATTAGAGTATTTAGATGGCCCTATTTTACCTATATGAAAGGCGTTCATACACTCCAATAGGTTAGTTTGAGTCTTCAGAGCCTGGGCCTCATAGTACATATTTATCCTAAGAGGCATTAGCCAGAGTTCTGGTGATTCTAGATAGACTGAGGACAACTCAGAGCAGACACCAAAGTTATGTTGGCCATTGACATCGTTCTTTGTGCATTGGTGTTGGTGATCAAGTATTTTTCAAATATCTCCCTTGAAGGGCATGATGAGTTTTGGGAGATGGGAAAAGCTTAGCCCTAGGTACATTTAGCCATTAGAGATTCTAAGGAAAGTTGGTGATGTTGCCTATGAGTTAGACATACCTTCTGCATTTTCAGCTATCCATCATGTATTTCATGTTTTGATGTTGGATTGGTACATTTTAGACGAGTCCTATGTGCTACAATACAATTCAATTAAGTTGGATGATCATTTGGATGTTCTTGAGGTGATGATAGCTATTTTAGCCAGAGATATTAGACAACTTTTCTTTAGAGCCATCCAGTGGTTGTGATTTAGTAAAGACATTGTCTAGTCAAGGAGGCTATGTGGGAGAGCAAGCAGGACATGTGGGAGTAATACCTCATCCTATTTGATCCCTTAAGTATGTCTTTATCCTTACTTTTGTGGACAAAAGTTCTTTTAGCAAAGAATGTAGTAATGATCCCCTAGGTCATTTTGTTATTTCTACCTTCCTTTTATCGGTTAAAGTTTTTCCATAGCGACCCTGAGACTTTCATGATTTGCTGGCATTAATAGTCAAGTCACCTGCTTGTTCATTTTGATTTTGTACAAATTTTCATTCTTTGAGGCCTTTATAACTTAACAAATTGACTTTAGTAAGAAAAAACATGGGTAAATAGTCTCAGAATGTAATTTTGATAGTTTTATCAACTCCAAAATGGTCATTTTAGGCTAGAAGCATGCTCGGCTTGAGTTATAAGACTTTTAGTATGAGTTACACCATTTAGCATTTGTAATGACGCTTTGGTTCATTTTATCTATATTGTATTATTTTTACATTTAGAGCATTCCTATAGTGACCCCAGATTATTTATGTCCTTATGAAACTAGTAGCTCAGTCTCATGGTCATTCATTTGGATGTTGTGTAGTTTTTCATGTTTGGAAAGGCCTTATAACTTGAAAAGTTGATTTTGGTGCAAAATATGGGTAAACAACCTCAAAATAAAATTCTAACAATTTCATCGATTTCGAAATGACCAAATTAGGCTAAAAGCATGGTCATTTAGAGTATCAACGCTCTTGGTGTGAGTTTGTACCAAGTTTAGCATTTTGATCTTTAAAATTAATCAACAATTGACTTTGGTCAACATTTATAGAAAATATGCCCAAATAAGAATTCTGACAGTGCGGTTAGCTCCAAAATGTCGACTTTGGTCAAGAACAACCTTTCATTTGGTTCTCAAAGCTTTTAGACTCATTCCGAGCACCTCAATACAATTTGGTTAAAAATATCTGTGGGTGTAGAACTCATATTCAGTCATAACGACCTCATATGGGAACTTTGACTGCCCTATTGAGTTTAGAATATTGAATTTTATAGGGTAGCATTGTTCGTTTGCGCGCAGGGATTTTCTTATGCATTTCAAGTACCTTGTTGGAAATTTCTAAATTGGAAAAACACAATATTTTAGCTAGTTTTTATTGCAGGTGACTAGCCCTTCACGAATACGATCCAAGGGCCATGATCCTAGAGGTCAAGTCCCTGGGTTATTCGTGAATACGAGCTAGGGGCCGCAATCACAAAGGTTTAGTTCCTGTGACCTTTCCAAATATGGATCGGGTGTTGTAATCATGGAGGTCTATTGTGCAATGCTTTACGATTGGAGATCATTGCACACTACGATCACGAAAATAAATTACATGGCCTATATATTTTTAAGTCTTGTTCATAATAAGCCCTAGGAGGAGTTTTCAAGGAGGCTTAACTTGATCATTTAGAGGCCAAGTTAAGATATTAATAGGCCTAAGTTCAAGAAAAGTTCGTGGGGAATCTTTTGGCGAGCTTGGAAACTGTATTAGAAGCTCTGTTTGAGGTAAAACTACATTTTTGCAAGGATCATTATGGGGCGGTTCGTTCGCTTTTGGAGCTTCATTTTTAG
Source organism: Solanum aculeatissimum (assembly GCA_038996855.1). NCBI lineage: Eukaryota > Viridiplantae > Streptophyta > Magnoliopsida > Solanales > Solanaceae > Solanum > Solanum aculeatissimum. The sequence goes on from JBCEWC010004705.1 coordinate 23,236, forward strand.
TAATTTTTAACCTATAACTGCCACTTCTTTCATAACTTAGCCTTAATTTTGGAGTTTCATTGCTTGCCTATTTCTTGGTGTTTCCCGACCCTAAATTTAATTTCAAATTATTAGTTCAGCTTTGGGTGCTATTTGGACTAATTTTTGGGGTCACTTTTGGAATTTCTAGCATTGCTACCATATTTCCCTATTTTAGGGCCCGAAATTAGCAACCTCCATTTCTTGTGGATTTTGTGTCTAAATGACCGTACTGATGTTGTTAATAAGTGTTTGACAATGTAATAGCATTCAGAGGTAGTTCAGAAAGGAAAATCTCCAGCAGAGTGAGTTAGAGCTTATGTGCCGCCAAAATACGATAATTTTGATGCTTTAAACTTAGAATTTTTTATGTTCTCGAAGCAATATTAGTAGGTTTGATGTGTTTTTGTATTGACTTTGAAGGATTATAGGAATCAGGATGTTTTTTGGCTAACTTATACGGACTGTAGATATTTGAGGAGTTACGAGATCTTCTACGGTCTGTGGTTAATTCCACGAGCCGTAGATGGTTTTTGTGGGTTAGATCCAGTGAAAGGATAATTTTCAGAAGTTAAAGTTACGTGATACCAGATGGGTCATAGACCATATGATGGTCCATATACCTATTTGTATGTTGAAGATAAGAGAATATGCATAAGTGTTGAACCGTTACCAAATAAAAGCTCCCATAAGTCGTAAGTTAAGTTACGGGTTGTACATAGGATCATGCCTTGAGGATCAGAGATTTTGAAAAAATGATGAAGAAATATCAGATGAGACCTCTTATGGGCAGTAAGTCAGAAGACGATCTGTAGGAGGGGTTCGTATATTAAGGACAGATATCTAGTAATGCAGTCTACGAAGGCCAATCACGGGTTGTGATTTAATCTATGGCCCATAACTCTTTTCATACGAATCCTCGATTTCAGTTTTCCTATTTTACATAGGATTTGGTTTCTACATATGACAAACATGTTTTTAGGTTTTTTTAATAGAGGGAGAGTACTTAGAACATCCAAAACTTGTCACTTGAGATTATTACTTTGTTCTTAGAGATTACTTTTGACATTATATTCAAGTTATAACATTGTGATTTTTGTGTTTCCTATTTCTTATTCTTCAATTCATCATTGGAATTGTTAAATTATGCAAATTCTTAACATAACCCTCTTATCCACAATGAACATAAGTAGCTAACTCCATGACTAGGGTTGTGGGGACCATGAAAAAACTAACAAAGTAAAAAATGAATAATTTGTAAACCTTGGAAAGTGTGCATGCATCTATTATTTATCTTTTCATTTTGAATGCTTTTTAATGTGTGCAAACGTTATAACTCCCCTAATTCTTACTTACTAGATCAAGGGGGTAATGAATAGGAAAAAAGATAGAATAACATGATTAAACGTGATTACACTCGTCTAATTAACCTAAATAGATAAAGGGATGGTTGCACTGGGATAAGGTAAGGGTTAGTAATGTCACACCCCGAGGATGGATCAAATCAAGTTTTGAAATTCACTCAGTGCCTGGATCAAAGGGTTAGGTGAACATAACTTACCAGTTCTCCATGCTACACACTAGAAAAGGTTACGATTATCTGGTAGAACTAAGTAAGGAATTCATAGGGAACACAATACCCTAGTTACTTCTCTCACTGATTTCATAACACTTGCACTTGAATGCATGACACTAGTATAGGTTTTGTTATTATTTTTATCAACCTCCCCTTTTGGGAAGTAAGAAGATTAATTCATCCTAATTGCTTTAATTACTCCAAGTCTAGACCTTATTCCTCTTTGGATCGACTCTAACCATTTTTTGGTTCTACATTTGAACAACGATCGCTTATACCTCAATCTGGAGGTGTAATTTGGGTGTGATCGAAATCTTAGTGTCGTTGCCGGGGAATACAACTTTTAGATTGGTTTAATTAGGGTGATTTTCTAATTAATCCTTATCTTCTTTATTTAGCTTATTTTGTTATTTTGTTTTTTTTCAGCATACAGGTGTAGTATATGCCAAGTACTCATAGTTGAGGCACCCCCTTGACTCCATTTGATCTAGAGATTCAAAAAATGCTACGAAGAATGGCCCAGGACAACGCAAATAATGCTGCAAACCTTGCACAAAATCTGAATAATGATGACCCACTTCTACAGGATTTACAAGCTGATGCTATTACATGGAATTAATACAGGCTTGACCCTATGGAAGTGGATGTCATCGGAGCTATTGTTTTACCTCATTTTCTAGAGGATACCAAGTTTGTTATGTAAAGTGGGTTACTGCCGAAGTTGCAGAATAAAGGGTTTTTCATTGGCTTACTATCAGAGGTTCCACATGACCATCTAACAGTCATTTGTAAGAGCATGATGGGAAATCAAAATCTATCCATGGATGTCGTTGGGCACCGTGTCTTTCTGTTATCTCTTTGTAACAACCCAAAAATTTTTGAAATCTACTTATGGTTGGCATTCTATGATTTAATACAAGCCATGGTTGAGTTTTTGTGGCCACGAGTTGAGTTAAGTGGCCGAATGCAAATTGGGCTAGTTAGTGGCCTAGAATGACAGTTTCGGCAGTGTACTTCAAATAGTCATAACTTTTGTTGTGGGATGAAAAATGTGAGCTAGCATAAATCAAATTGAAGCTCTTTGAGGTAGCTTTGCAACACAAGTGGTTTCACTCAATTTGGATTTCGGATGATGGAGATATGGCCAAACCAGTGAGACGGTCTAAAATTTGGAAGCCATTGGAGATAGGCTCATAAAAATGGCCAAGGACTTTTTCACGGGCCGTGAAAGTTTCAAAGCTCCGTGTGGTGCCTCGTGAGGTGTTCCAGTGAGCTAGGGGTGGCCTGGAACCACCCCTAAGCCAAGTCTAAGTTAACGGAACCTTGGGAGGTCCGTTTGACAGTAGACGGCTCATGCACTGCCTCGTGAAGTGAGGCAGTGGCTTGGCCAAGCCAAGGCTGATGATTTTGGGTCTAAGTATGGTTTGACGGTGCTTTAAACAGCCATTCACACCTTGAACGGACCATCAAGTGGTTCATGAAGTGTAACAGAAAGTCCTCCGAAAGTTCGCGCTGAAGAATTTGGCCAAGTCATGTTGAATGGCTCGTGTGCCTGTTGACGGCACTGTAGCTTCCGTTTGGGCACTGTGTTTAGTTAAAAGTTTCATCTTATTAATGGTATTTTCGTGATTAAACATTTCCCTAAGCCCCCTTTTTGTCCCCTAAGGTCTCCAAAACCCCTAAAACATTCCCTAAACCCTCATTCATCCATTAGAACTCCCTATACACTCTCTTAAGATCCTAAGGCTCTCTTGACCTCCGTTGAAGCTAGCTTGTAGAATTTGGGGAAGAAGACTTG
>JBCEWC010004706.1:0-26626 GCA_038996855.1 Solanum aculeatissimum
CACTCAAGTCCCAACACTAATCTACAACAATATTGAAAGAACCCATAACTAATTGAAAACTTAAAATCAAATTTAAATGGTTAGGGTTCTTAGGGTCTTCAAGGATGAATGAGGATCCTTGAATCAAGTCCCACATACCTTAACTCAAGAAACTAATCCACAAGATCAAACTGAATCAAGTATTGTTCCCCAAATTCTACAAGCTAGCTTCAATTGAGGTCAAGAGAGCCTTAGGATCACCTGACGGGACACTATATAAGTCATGCAACGTTTCACGGCCCGTGTCAATGTCCTTGGCCACTTTTCTGAGCCTATCTCCAATGGCTTCTGAATTTCAAATAGTCTCACTATTTGGGCCATATTTCCCTCATCCAAACTCAACATTGAGTTAAACCACTTGTGTTGCAAAGATAACTCAAAGATCTTCAATTTGATATATGGTATCCCACATGGTTCATCCCACATCAAAAGTTATGATTGATTGAAGTACACTGCCGAAACTGTCCCTCTAGACCACTAACTAGCTCAATTTGCATTCGGCCACATAAACTCAACCCGTGGCTGTCAAAACTCAACCATGACTTGTAGTATATCATAGAATGCCAACCATAAGTAGATTTCAAAAAATTTCGGGTTGTTACAACTTTTCAAAAAAATTCAAACTTAAATCATAATTAAATCACGTAATTTCTACAGCCCACAACTCAATGCAAAGAAATACAACAAAATTTAAAGAATGAAATCTTTAATTCATAATTTAATGAGGAGCGTTCTTGGGTCTTCATGGATGAAAGGTAATCCATGAATCAAACCCACATACCTAGAGATTAGCCAAGAGAATCGAATGAATTTGCAAGAAAGATGATTTTCACCAAATTTATTCAAGTTTCCATCAATGGAGGTCAAGAGGATTGAGAAATTTTTGGTGAGGATTGAAGAATGTTAGAATGGATAAAAGAGGATTAGGGTTTGATTTAGGGGTGTTAGGAGACCTTAGAAAGGCTAAAAGGGGCATAAAATTTAATTAAATTATGAATTAACCATTAATGAAATGGAGGGGATCACAGAATACACGGTCTCAGGAAGGACCTCTAGTGGCCGTGTACTGGCTCACAGGTCATGGTCCTACACGTGAGACTTCACTTGGTCTTGGCTTCGGCTTGAACTCTTGGAGGACTTTTTGGACCAAATCACGAGGGGCCTCACAGACCGTGTAGCTGCACACAGACCATGTACTGGTACATGGAGCATCACTTGGTCCAGATTCCAGCCCCAAACCTTGGCCAACTCTCTGGATCACTTCACGGTTCCCCCTCACAGGCCGTGAAGGCTCACACGGACCGTGAAGTGGTCCGTGGGGCCACATTTGGTCCATGGTTTGGGTCCCAACCCCTAGGAGCACACTGGACCAACCCACTGACACCACCATGCACTGTGGACCACCACACGGTCCATGGTCCCACACTTGTACCCCAATCCAGAACCCTTTTTCAGCGTACTTCCAATTACGGGCAGTCTCACTGCAAAGGCCATAACTTTCACACCCAAACTCTGAATTGAGTGAACCCAGTTGAGTTGAAATTATAACTCAAAGAGCTTCGATTTTATATATTATAGTCCATATAGTTCTTCCTGTACCGAAAGATATGCCCTCTCAAAGTCAGTTATGCCTAACGGCTTTACAACCTTCCACCAAAATAATTACTTTGAATTCGGCCACTTGAATACGAACCATGGCTACCAAAATTAAACCATGCCAAGTTCAACACTTAACTTGACAAACCATTATGAAGTTCGAATATTTTTGGGTCGTTAAAGAAAGGACCCAACCATTTTACTTATGCTTCATCAAGAAGAGTTTCAAATGAGAATTAAAGAGTAACACCATATCACTAAATTTCAACTCCTGGTGTAAAATTATAGCATCATGCCACTTCTTTAACCTTTCATTGTACAAAATTGAACTTTTATACGCACGGAGACGAAATTCCCCCAAGGCATGCAATTGATAAACTCTATCCCATGAAACATTTTCCCAATTATGTTGACGGCTTTCAAAGCTCAATATGTTGTATGCTTAAGTTCCATAGGTAGATTGCAAGACTTCCCAAACAACAACTGATATGGAGACATTCCAATTTGTGTTTTAAAGGTTGTACAATATGTCCAAAGAGCATCATCTAACTTTCATGACCAATCATCCCTACTAGCGTTCGTGGTCTTAGCCAAAGATGTTTTTGATTTCTCAACTCGATATTTTAACTTGGCCATTTTTTTGAGGATGGTAAGTTGTTATCACCTTGTTCTTGACCCTGTAATTATTTAACAAAGAAGTGAGCATTTGATTATGAAAATGGTAACCCCCATCATTGATAATAGCTCTTGGTGTGCCAAACCTTGTGAAGATACTCTTTTTGAGATAACAAACAATGCTATGCCAATAATTCTAAGGTAATGCTATCACTTTCACCCACTTAGATACATAATCCACAACCACTGAGATAATTATTTTCCCATAGAAACTCACAATAATTTGTTTCCCCTAGAAACTCACAAATGGTCCTATAAAATCAATACTCCACTTATCAAATGATTTGACTTCCAAAGTAGGAGTGATGGGTAATTCATGCCTACGATAAATATTACCCTGTTTTTAGCATTTGACACACTGCTTTGCCATGGTATTTGCATCTTGACATAGAGTAGGCCAAAAATAACCACATTAGAGCACCTTTGCAGTGGTCCAAACACTGCCATGATGACCTCCCACTAGATATGCATGACAACCCATAAAAATAGCTTGTGTTTCCTCTTCGGGCATACATTTTCTAGTAATATTATCAACACACTCTCGAAACAAATAAGGCTCATCCCAATAATACTTCTTGGCATCAAAGATACCTTACTTGGTATGTCTTCAGGCCATTATGAATAATCACACAAACTATATAATTAGAACATCAGCATACCAAGGCTAAGTTTTATTTGGAACCATCATGTTGAATTCATCTGGAAATACACCAGCTAGATTGTTCTCATCAGCAACTTCTTCATTCAACTCATGTCTAGACAAATGATTAGCTAATTGGTTCTTACCATCCTTTATGTCTTTAACTTAAAAATAAAATTTTTGCAACAACAAGACCTATCAGATAAGTCTAGGTTTTGTGTTATTCTTGGCCATCAAGTATCTCAATGTTATATGATTTGTGTGAATAACCACTTAAGTGCCCAAAAGCTATGCTCGAAACTTTTCAAAAGCATACAGAATAGACAATACTTATTGCTCAAAAATAATGTAGTTCTTTTGAGTTGGATTAAGCCTTGCTGGCATAATAAATCAGATGAAATAACTTGTCTTTTCTCTGACCAACACATCACCTAAAGTCACACTATTCTCATCACCCATCAATTCAAAAGGAAGATTCTAACTAGGTGCAACTATAATAGGGTCTAAAATAAGATTTTCCTTCAAGCATTCAAAAACCGTCATACATGCATCATCAAACATGAACACAACAATATTTTTTCTAACAATTTGTACAATGAGTGTGCAATTTTGGAGAAATCTTTAATAAATCTCTTATAGAAACTAGCATGACCCAAGGAACTCTAAATACCTTTGAAAGAGATAAAAGGAAGGAAACTTTGCAATCACCTCTATATTGGCTTGATCAACTTGAATATCCATTCACAAAATTTTATGACCCAACACAATGCCCTCCTTCACCATAAAGTGACATCCTTCCCAAATTCAGTACAAGATTTAAATCAACACCCCTTTGTAACAATTTTTGAAGATTCTCAAGACATGATTCAAATGTGTCACCACAATTGAAAAATCATCCATGAATACCTCCATAATGTCTTCAACCATATCAACAAAAATGGATAACATATACCATTGGAAGGAAGTAGGTGCATTACACAAACCGGAGGACATTCTTTGAAATCCAAAAGTACCATATAGACATGTGAAGGTAATTTTCTCTTGATCTTCAAGGGATATAGAAATATAATTGTAATCGAAATATTCATCTAAAAATAAATACCATCCCCTACAGACGGTCCAACATTTGATCCATGAACAACATAGGAAGATGGACTTTCTCAGTTGTGACATTCTTCTTTTGGTATCCATATAAATACATCATCCGATAACCAGATGTATGGAGATCAAGATCACCCTTCTCATTTGGAACCATGGTCATACTCCCTTTCTTTTGCACGTACTGAAAAGGGATAACTCAATTACTATCAGCAATGAGGTAGATCATCCTAACATATTAAGACACTTGATAATTTCTTTCTTAATTATTTCTTTCATAGGAGCATTCAATCTTCTTTGGTGCTCAACACTAGGCTTACAATCATCAACAACCTTGATTTTTTAGACGCAAATATTGGATTGAATACCAACAATATCTGTAATTGTCCACCCCATAGCCTTGACAAAAATTTTCAGAACATCAACTAAATTTTTCACTTGCCAATCAAGAAGATCAGTTGCAATGATAATTGGTGAAGTATTGTTTCCACCTAAGAAAGAATACCAAAGATAGAGAGTAAAAACTTTCAGCTCAAGCTTTGATGGTTCCTCAATAGATGGCTTTATGGGAGGTGATTCTCGATTTTATTCAAATCAAGATCAAGCTTTGGAGGAATCTTGACATGTGACCTCAAACCAGAAAATGCTGCAACAACCTCATCATAATCCTCAATCTCTTCATCATTATAATTTAAGAACACAACAACCAATGATTCACCTAGACTCATTACATCACTCATACTAGCAACCGCTTCATCTACCACATCAATAAAAGAAATGACTTGAAGATTAGTTGGTTGCCTCATGGATTTGCAAATATTGAAAGTGACTTCTTCATCATTCGTCTAGAATTTTAGGTCACCACTCTCAACATGTACTAAGGCTCTCCCAGTAGCCAGTAACTTCAACATCTACTTCACAATAAAAAAAGTAACGAAATCAGCTAGAAAGATGAATTTATCCACCTTCACCAATACTTCATAAAGAATCTCCACAGGTCACTTGATTGTATGGTCGGCTATGAGTAGATGCATAGTGGTTGGTGTAGGTTTCCTTAGTCCAAGTTGCTTCAAATTTCCATGTGGAATCAAGTTAGTCACACTCAAATCAGATAAGGCCTTTACGAATTGAAATAATCCAACAGTGCAAGGGATGATAAAAGCCCCTAGATCTTGCTTTTTGACCACAAGATTGCTCAATATAATTTTGCTACAGCTGTGAGATATTTCTACGGTCTTGTAACCTAAGCTTCTGTTCTTGTTCACTAATTCATTCATGAATTTATCATATTCGGCCATTTCTAGTAAAGCTTCAATGAATGGCGGATTAATAGAATGAGTTTTGAAGATTGAAAGAAACTTTTGAAATTTCACATCATCCTATTTCCTCTTAAGCCTCTGTGGAAATGGAGGCTTAACCTTGGGGAAAGATTTTTCTGGAACTATAAGAAGAATGTCATTATCCTTCTCCTTGGCAACTTCAACATTCATCTTTGGTTGAGGCTCATTATTCCCATTCAATGTTTCATTATTCAACTCCTTAGCCAATTCATCACTTTGAAACACAACATTCTTCTCTTTGTTAGAAGTCTCCACATTACCTTTTGGTATTTCATCATAAATGACCTTACCGCTACAAGTAGTAACAACCATACAATGAGTGGTGCCACCCTTAGAGTTTGCAATAGTATCACTTGGAAGACATACTTTTATCTTAGATTGAGATGAGCTGAAATTTGACCCATTTGGGTCTCAAGTTGTTTAAAAGCAGCTAAATGGTGGTAACCATTTGATTCAATGAGGAAAAATCAGCTTTCATCTCCTTCAACACCTTATCGAAACTCTCAACCTTGTGCAAAATACGATCAAACATATATTTAGATTAAAAAAAATTGGGTTATTTTTTTGTTCCACTGACTTACGACAGTCATGAGGAGGAATATAATGATCACCTTGAGATTGATAAAACCTCTATCTATCCACACCACGATCCCTCCAATTATTTCCACGATCTCTCCATTTTTGCTCTCGAATCCAACCTTGATCCTCGCCTGGTCTTTGATAACCTGGATGGAAAACCCCCATTTGGTTTGACAAAAACTGAACCTCCTTGTCATACATAAGTTAAAACAATGCCGCATCTTAAGACGAATTCCCACTTGCCCTAATAGCATTAATAGTAATTTTAGAACTCATGACATGTTTGGTTAACAAGTCAAGTTGAGTAATCATTTTAGCCATATTCTCATCTATTTCTTGATTTTTCTCAGTTTGCACTTTTGACAAACTCAATGTGAGTGGAATAACCATATCATCTCTAGTGTACCACACCCAGTTGATCTTAGTCATTTTATGAAGCAACTTAGATGCTCTCTTAAACATTTGTCTCATGATACCTCCACAGACCAGTTGTTCCACTATACCTTTGTTGACAATATCAAGGCTCTTAAAGAAGTATTGTACAAATGGTCTGGTACCCCATAATTAGGATACTACATCACCAACTTTTGGTACCTCATCCATGTCTCATGAATAGGCTCACCTTCTAACCTTTTGAAATTTTAAATGTTGTCCCTAAGCTTCAGCATCTTTGAAGGAATCAAAAACATTCATAGAAGGCCTCCAGCACTTACTCCCACGAAGTAATAGAATAATGTGGCAACTCTGCTAGCTACTTTGTAGCTTCTCCGACTAATGAAAATGGAAATATGCAAAGTCAGATTGAATCATATAGGATAGTTTTTAATGAGAATGGACTGCATACATCAAGGAAGTTTCATACGTGATCATGAGGATCCTCGTGAGCGAAGCCTCCAAAAAATTGCTTCATCTAAAGCAGTTGGAGCATGATTTCCATCAGATGGAACACAACATTTCCATTGATGGGTGGTAGGCAGATAGCCCCTACCTTTCCCAAGTCATTCCAGTTCACCTTATTCATATTTCCCATATCATTCATCTGCCCCACTTGTGTCTCAGCAATACATTCGTGGACACTCATACTGATACCTGCAAACAACAAAGAAGAAAAAGAAAAACTAATTAAGAAGCTCACTTTGCAACACTAGTCAACACTATAACTTCATCAAATAAAATCCAAACTAACACCATTCCTCGGCAATGGTGCCATTTTGATAACGCTCAGTTATATCCCAAAATTAATTAAGAATACGACGATTGTTATCAATATAATAACCCAAGTAAGGAGTTGGGATCAAACCTATACGAAATGTGTTGTATAGCTTTTAATTGAGAATTAATAACGTCATCTAGAATCGTGAAGTGTTGAAAAAGAAAGGTAGCATTTGTAAACATGTAATTTGACCAATCAATATAAGATTTGAAATCGGATAAGCGAAATTGGGTTGTAATCAAATTAGGGGAAAGTTTCCTCTAAGGGGATAGATGCATAGTTAAATTGATAGACCTCGATTGGGGGATAATAATGCTCAAAACTAATTGAAATCGCATGGGTAGGATGGGTGAGATTATAATTTGGCATGCAAATCTTGAAAACACACCAACTTTCAAACCTCACTTTCTCAAGAACAAGTTTGGATACAAAATATGAAAGACCTAATACATTACTACAATTACTATCTCTCAAAAGCAATTATACTAACATAAATTAGCAGCTATTCACAAATTCATCCACTCGTCACAACATTTTGAAGCATGCCAAGAGATCTAAGCTAGAACTAAGTTTGCAACCTTAGTTAAACATGATGAATTTGAGAAATCCATAATAATTTAATCATAAATCAAACAAATATGAAACACCCATAAAGTGAATCTGTCCATTTAACTATTACATGGCCTTAGAAGATTGGGGTTCAGTCAAACATGATATTAACAACTAAGAATGCACTAAATTCTTGTACATCTATGATAATGGAAAGTAATTTTCATAAGATTAATGTTAAACCCTCCAATTAAAGTACAAGACCCCTCAAAATCTCCCTTAGGTTGAAGTGTGAATGTTATCTCACTCTAAACTCTCTGGAACTCACTCAGGCTTTTTAAAATTTGACTATTTATACTCTAGCAAAAATCCAACTTTGGAGATATTAATCGAGCTAGCTGACTAGGTTGGTGAGTTGCCCTTTGTTTATATTTCTAAACATTTTTTATTCGACTTCTACCAAAAGTTTCTTGAGTATTCGACAAGTTGGATCGTGCTCGCCGACTAGTTGCATAATGCTTCTTGTCCTCGCTTTAGCTTCAGTTCTTGGAGGCTTTGGAAAGCTAAGTCAAGCTCCCAAAACTTCTTTGACGAGTCTCCCTTTGAAGGATCATCTCGGCTGTATGTTTGCCTCAATAATGGTACTTTCCGAAGGACATGACGATACATTATTCATCTCGCATGTCTTGGTGGGCTAGTTGCCAACTATCACTCAACTTGCCAATGATCCTCACTTGTCACTCCCTTTTATAGACTATTTGGTGGGGTCAAAACATGCATATGCAACTCACTAAATGCACTTGGCAACTCGCCAAGTGCAAAAAGCGAGATACAGGTTACTTTTCATCAATGTTTCTACTCTTTGACCTTTTTATACCAATTTTGCTTTAAGTTATGTCCAACACCTTGCCTATTTATAAAACAACAGAATCACATTAGTTCAAGGCATAAATATGGCCTTAAGGGCACCGTTTGTTTTATCTATTATACCACCAAATGAAGAAAATTTTCACAACATATCGATACTTGACCTTTAATCAAAACTAATACCTGACCTTTAATCCAGGCTGTGCACGGGCTTCTACCAGGATAAGGTCAGACATGGCCAATGGTCTTCTTAGGCCCTTAGGCCACAGACTAGTCCAAAATATGCCCATTATCAGTATCGTCTTTAATGGTATAGCCTATACTATAATGGTATAGCCTCTACTATACTGGTATAGCCTCTAACTATGTGGCTTCTAACCGTAGGTATACAAAATATAGCTTATCCTCGCTTACACACCTCTTATTGGGAGGATATATGCCCAACTATGGGAAATGATTGGGTCTTTAACTATACGAGGTTGTACTTTGTAGCCAAATATGACATCATCAGACATCTCTATGTCTAAGTAGGATCTAATATATCACGAGAACGCTCCAAGACAGCTAGCCAATCGCATAAATAATCAGGTTCCTGGCTTATCATAGCCTATCTGAGTGACATCTCTACAGACTTTGATCTACTAGTCTGGTCTACAAGGATCTACACCTTTCAAGTCACATTGGATACCATATAGCAGTTTACTGAACCTAACCAGCGCAGGTCTAGGCATCACTATCCTAACCTAGACTAAGTCCCAACAATTATCAGACAATTAGAAGAATAGAAGATAATCATAAATGTGGCAGACAATCAGTACATTAGTCCCAAAGGATCCTCAACAGGTCAAATAACTACTCTATCAGTCGCAAATAATCATAGTACAACAAGAAAATTGGTATACCAACCACAAGTGTCCCTGACATGTTAACAGATACCCAAACACTCACAATTATAAGTTAATATAATCATACTCAACATATATGGCCTATAACCATCCCCCTACTCACTACTCATTCAACCTTGACAAGACTTACATATTCAAGCTTAGTCTAAGAGAGGAAAGGGTCATAGCCTACCTCTAGGTCGACCACGTGCGCTCCTGATCACCTTGCAAGTGCTTTAGCTTCTGAATAGACTCAGAACATTGCCAAGCTATCATAAATAGAATCACAGTGTTAATATAGTCATTTCAACGCTAAAATAAAAAAAATAGACTTAAACCAATTATGGGACTAAAAAGTAGAAAAGTGAACCCATGTCGAAATCCCAAAATAAAGCTTGTATAACAATACTTATACTTACGCAAGCTTGTAACTCAACTTTGGGCTCAATTTGATACTTAAAATGATATAAAATATCCCAATAATGGAAAATATTTCTTTACGGAATAACAATAATAATACAACAGGTTCCATAATATTTTTACCTCAAATGTAGCTCAATCGACAAATTTTGAAAATACCACAGTGTGTGCCTTGAGAAAACACACAAAATAGACCTAAATTTCAATGAAGTCACAGAAATCACTATCCAAAATTTTTGACAAACAATAATAATAAACAGTAGCAAAACAACAGAATTTACCTCAAACAGCATGCCAAATGCAATTCCAATACTTCCACAACATTACTATTGAAAAATTACACAAGTTAGCCCTTTGAATCACTAAAATCGACATCCAGACGAAGAAATTATCAATTATCAAAGTTTATACCTCTTCCTTCACAAATCTGGAATTTTATACATTTCTACCACCTTTATTTATACTCCGCAAATGTGTATGGGATGTCCCCGAATGCGGAGTGTATGCCTTTTTGTCCTCCATAAATACGAGAGGACCTTCGTAAATATAGAACACAATTTGTTGGACCTCCGCGAATGCAGAATTTTGGATCTGCATAAGGTATCATCCAACTCCTATTTTTTCCAATGGGTGTCTGGAACTTATTCAAAGTCTAATTTATGCAAAAAAAACTATGTATCATACCAAATTTGACATTCTAGATCCAATGGTGCAGTTGGAATCCCATACAAGGTCATTACAATCAAATATAGGTCCCATTTCCTAATTTCATATTTACTCAATTCCCACTAAAGGGCCTAAAATGCATCTGGAAGCCTCGGCAACCGAATGAAAGGTTGTTCTAAACCGAACTTGATGTTCAAAGACTAATCGCGCTGTCAGAATTTCCATTGAGCCATGTTTTCCAAGAATGTTGACTAAAGTCAACTATTGGCCTATTCTAAATGCTAAAATGTAAAACTTAGTATAAACTAATACTAAAAACCTTGGTACTCTAATTGACCATGCTTCTAGCCCAATTTTGTCATTCCAGAGTGGATGAAATTGTCATAATTCCATTTCAAAATCGTTTACTTAGACTTTACTACTAAATTCATTTTTCAATATTAACGGGCCTCCCAACATGGAAAACTGCACAACTTTCAAATTAATGACCAGGCGACCAAACTGTCAGCGCCATCAAGTCAAAAATGACTTAGGCTCGCTATAGGAATGCTCTAACTAATGTAAAAAATGCAGAAACACATAAATGACCTAAAGGGTCATTCCAAAGTAGTACAAGTAATTGTAAATAGTCTTGAAATTCATCAAATGGATGTTAAGATAACCTTCTTAAATGGAGAACTGGAGGAAAAATATACATAGAACAAGCTGAGGAATTTCTAGTTCTTTGTAAAGAACGAAAAGTGTGAAAACATATTAAGTCACTTTATAGACTCTAACAAGTACCCGCATAATAGGATGCTAAATTTGACCAAATCATATTGAAAATGGATATGAGATCAATGAATGTAATAAATGTATATATATTAAAGACACTCTAAATTAAGAATTCATTGTTTGTTTATATGTTGATGAAATATTAATAATGAGTAGATATATTCACGATATAAATGCTAATAAGTGTGTATTGTCTAGAAAATTTAATATGAGGAATTTAGGAATTGTTGATTTGATATTAGGAATCACAATTCATAAAATTCCACATGGTCTTATGATGTACTGTCGAAATGCAACACTTTTGATGCTTAAAACTTAGAATTTTGTGTGTTCTCAAAGCGATGTTAGTAGGTTTGATTGTGTTTTATGTTTGTTTTGCAATATTACAGTGTTGGCAAATTTTTGAGAGAAATACGCTAAAGTTGCTAGTTTTTAGTGTTCCATGAGACCCTCTATGAGTCATGGAGTAGTCCACGATTCGTGGAGTGGGTTTCGTATATAGTTCCAGTGAAGGGTACAAATTTGAAGTCAACTCTACAAGGAGGATCCATGAGTCGTACAATGTTACACGAGCCGTAGAGTGATGGTCATGCCCTGAGGATCAGAAACTGGAGAAATGCTAAAAAGTCATTAGATGAGACCTTCCAAAGGTTGTATAATCTTAAATGATCCATGAAATGGTTTCATAGAAGTCAACTCTTGAACACTGCCAGGGTCCAAGAAACCCCAATCTACAGGTTGTGAAATGGTCTACGAGTCGTAAAGAGGTCCCGTGAAGCTTGTCGACACAATTTTCCAAGTACGTTTTGGATTTGTATTTTACTTAATATAAATAGGTTTTTAGGTTAATTTTCATTAAGTTTCCAGGGAGAACGAAGTTTGAACCTTATTTTAGTGAATACACTTAGTACTTATCATACATAGTGTGTTCTTGATTCAAACTCGTGATCTTAATTCAGGAGTTAGATTTTGTGATTTCAATTTCATCTTGTAAGTGCATAATTTTGTTCTTCTACTTCATAATCTCAGTGTTTACACTGATAATGCATAGCTAAATCCACAACTAGGGTTATGGGAACCAAGATGTACTAACAAAGTAAAATTGGTTAACACGTAATTCTTGAAAGGTGTGTAGGGCGTATTAATTATTCTCTTTACTATAATTAAATTTTAACGGTGGTCAACGTTAGAACTTGCCTAGTTTCACTTTTTGGATCAAGAAAGTGATGAATAGGAAATGAGGTAATTAACAAAAGACGAATGAGTTTTTACTCGGTTAATCAACTTAACCAAATTAAGGGGAGATTGTACTGGGATAAGAGTAAAGGGTTAGTAGAGCCACACCATAGAGACGGATCAAGTTTAGGGATGAAATTTACCTATTTGTTGGTTCAAAGACTTAGGTAAACCTAACTTGATGGCCTACTCCTACACACCAGAAGAGAATTTCATATGTTTGATATTACCACGTTAAGAATTCATGGGGAACACTTAACCCTAGTTAGTTCTTCCACTGATTGTTCATTACTTTCATTCATTTAGTTTACTTTGCATTTTTGTTTTCAAACCCCCCTTTCCTCGAGAGATAATAGGTTGATCACTCTCAAGGTGCATTGAATTGATTCTGGAGTCTACCATATTCCTCGTGGGAATGATCCTAACCTTAGTTAGATTATTTACTTAATGACATCTTTACCTCAAAAAGGAGGTGTGGCTTGAGCAACATCAAGTATTTTGGCGTTGTTGCTGGGAAATACGGCTAGACTTGGTTAATTCAAGTACATTTGGGGGATTAATCCTTATTTTCCTAATTTTACATTTTTTGTTGTTTTTCTTTGAGTGCAGGTGTAGTTTATGCACAATACTCAAACTCAAGGTAATCCTTTGGCTCCATTTGATCCTAAAATTCAAAAACACTACAAAGACCGGCCAAAGGTAACACCAACAACACTGCAAATACAGAAACAATGGTGACAACAATCCACCACTACGATAGGGTCTGTAAGCCGTAGTAAATCAGTGGAATCAATATTGACTTAACCCTATGGCGACTGACGTTACAGGAGCTATTATTTTACCCCCATTACCAGATGACACAAAGTTTGTTATTTCGAGTGGATTGCTCTAGATGCTGCAAAATTATGGGTTATTTGTGGGCCTATCATTAGAGGATCCTCGTAACTATCTATATAATATTGTGTTCGTTTGTAAGATTACGATAGGAAACCAAAATCTCTCCAGAGATGTTGTTGGGATTTGTTTCTTTCCACTTTCTCTTAGTGGCAATGCAATGTTATGGTTATTAGATCTCCCATAGAGTACGATCACCAGTCGGGCAGAATTGCACACAACCTTTTTGGGTAGGTTTTTCCCTATCTCAAAGAAATTGAAGATGAAGTCTAAGATCAATAACTTTGAGCAGTTTCTTGGTGATTCAATCGGTGCAACGTAGGAGAGGTTCATAAAATATTTGAGATGTGTCCCTGACAATAAGATTATTGATGAAGCCCTGGTAAAGATCTTCTACAAAGCCCTTGATGAGAATGGCCAAGCTGTCGCTGACACAATTATTGGTGGCTCTTTCATTGATCATCCATTCCAGGAGGTGGCTCAGAGGTTGGAATGCATGGTCAAAATCAACCGTGCATGGGGTACGAAGGATAAATCTACTACAAGGAGCTCATTCTCAGTTAGCACTAGTTCGGTGCACACACAATCCAGTGAGGAGGTGATGCAAGAATTGGCACGGATTAATACTAATGTTTAGTTTTTAATGAAGCAAAACATGGAGCAGGTGAATGTTGTAGCTCATCATCCCCCTCGCCCACCCATGTATGAGGAGGCATACTTTGAGGAGGACACGTGCCTTGTTGTAGAGCAGAGGGCAAGTTTCTGGCCCAATGCCCAAGGGTCCAATCAGGACTATTAGCGTCAAGGGCAGGAACCAAAGTCAGAACTACGAAAGAGATGGCACCTTCAGAGACACCAAAAACAGAGGAGGCTACTATGACAGGTCAAGGGGACCAGACAGAAATGTTGATTGGGGTCGTAGAGACAGCTTCAAAAATGGTCCATACATCCCACCGCACAATCAGGAGGCTGGAGTTGGCTTATCACGCATTAAAGACATGTTCGACCGGTTGCTAAAAAGGGCTAATGCGCAAGATGAGACACTAAAGGGGATGAAGTCTAACATCTCTAATATCAACCAGAAGATTGAGTCTCATTCTGTGGCTATCAAGAATCTTGAACAATAATTCTGCCAAATATCAACTCACTTGAACCAACGCCAGAAAGGTATATTGCCAAGCAATACCGTGCAGAATCCTAAGAATGATGGGTAATGCATGGCTATCATAACTTATAGTAGGAAGCAAATAGTCGATCCTCCATTATCGATAGATGATGGAGATGTTCGTGATGAGAAATGTGGTGAATAAGCAGAATGAAACTGGAGATGATCATGTGATGAATGAGGAAAGCAATGTTGTGCCATAATAGTTGAGACCCATTCCTCGACCTCCTTCTCCCTTCCCTCAAGACTAAAGAAAAAGGAGGAGGAAGGTAAGTTCGAACACTTTCTCTCCACGGTGAAGCAACTCTCCATCAACATTTTGTTGATTGAGGCATTGGAGAAGATATTTGGCTATCCTATATTTATGAAGGATCTGGTGAATAAGAAGCACACTGTGAGTCAAGAGCTCTCTCAAGAGCTCCAAAATTACAGTGTAATTTCTACTAGATCCTCGGGGTAGAAATGTGAAGACATTGGCGCATTTACCATTCCTTGCAGTACAGGTGATGTGGAGTTCGCAAGAGCACTGTGCTATCTGGGTGCCAGCATAAATCTGATGCACCTTGTGATCTTCAAAAAACTTGGTCTGGCAGTCTCTACCCCAACGAGCATGAGACTGTTGTTGGCTGACATGATGGTGAAAAATATAGTGGGGATATTTTATGATGTCCTCGTCAAAGTTGATAGGTTCATCTTCCCTATAGACTTCGTGATCCTAGACTGCAAAATTGAATTCGATGTCCCAATCATCTTGGGAAGGTCTTTCCTAGCCACTGGGCGAGCCCTAATGGATATGGAATCCGACCAACTCAAGTTCAGATTGAACGACGAAGAAGTTGTCTACAATATCTATCAGATGACAAAGAGACCAGATGAGCTCAAGATGGAAGTGTGGGTTGTTGATGAATTCTGAGTAATCAACAAGTCCATGACATGTCGCGACAATAAATTAGACGCTTCTTGGGAGGCAACCCAAGTTATTTGATGTAATAGGATAGTTGGTGTTTGCTTTTTAATTTTAGAATGCCAGGTAGTTTTTATTTTCAGTAGTTTTTTTTGTAAATTTTGAACAATGGATTGGTGGCATATAGGGTAACAGTGTGTTTATGCAGGTTCTGCAGGTGCAAGGTCAAGATGGCCATTTTAGGCTAAGAGTTTGATTCTACGACTGATTATAAAGTTCATACTTCATTGTACGACTCATATACTAACTCGTAGAACCTTCCAATGAGAAAACATATATGCACTATAGTCCACAAGCCAACTTGATGATCCATAAATTAAAATATGGGTCGTGAATGGGGCTCGTGGACCCCATGTAAGTTTTCTAATTTTGGCTAAGTGTTAGAAGTACTCTACGAAACCTATTTTATGAGTCGCATCTAAATCCATGACTCGTGTAAGGTATCGTAGATTACAGGTTTCAAGTTAGGGTTTCAAGCCCATACGAGACTGCGATCTACGAGCAATGGAACATTCCACGACCTGTAATTGGGGTTTTGTGAGGCCCGACCCAGTAACATTAAACACTGACCCAGTTTGATATATAAATGCAATCAAAATTACTTTGACCCCATTTTCATCCAAACATTTCCCAAAATACCCTAACAACCGACCCTACGATCAATCTGACCCCCGTGACCAGTACCTCAACCATTTTCTGGTGACAATTTTGGCGAACCTTGTCCTAGGGTTGTTTGTCCCCTCTCTATGATCCTTTGCTAATTTCAACCAAAATTATATCATTTTGGTAGGATTTTGGTTCCTAAAGCCTAAATTTATCGAATTATTTACAATTTTTTGGTTGAATAGGAGTTGGTGCTATTGGGTAAACTCGTGATATTCTAATCCCGATAATTTACCATGATATCAATGTGATTGTTTGGGTTAGGATTGAACTATTTAGTCAAAAAATGTTTGGGTTGCCAATTTCATGCTCACAATGTTTAGACCATAAAATTGAATTGAATTTTTGTATGGTTAAACATTGTGAACATAGGTCAGACCGTTATGATCACATGTTAAATTACTTTCGATGGGGTCATTTTTAAGTATAATGCATGTAAGGATGAAAATTGATGGATGTGAAAACTATATGGGGTGTGTGAGTTCACTGTGATACTGGTAAATTGTTGCAAAATTGGTCATTTGGGGACTCGTATGATGGACTTGGCAAAGTTCAAAGTCTAAAAACAGGTTCACGAGGGTTTTCTATGACCTGTGGAACATTCCACGAGTCATAGTTACCCCTCGTGAAAAGTTTCAAAAACTAAAATTTCTAATATTTGATCAAATGAGACCTTCTACGAGTCGTAGATTGTTCCATGACTCATAGATAGGTCTTGTAGAGTCCCACCTATGTGA
The DNA here is from genome assembly GCA_038996855.1 of Solanum aculeatissimum. Taxonomy (NCBI): domain Eukaryota; kingdom Viridiplantae; phylum Streptophyta; class Magnoliopsida; order Solanales; family Solanaceae; genus Solanum; species Solanum aculeatissimum. The sequence goes on from JBCEWC010004706.1 coordinate 17,000, forward strand.
TACCTAATTTGGGATCTCATCTACGATCCAGTCCACGACTCGTAGGCTATTCCATGGGTCATGCCTGGTCTCGTAGATGAATCTAGTGACTTAAAATTGTTAAACATTGAATCCACGAGACCCCTTTATGACTCGTAGTCTATTTTACTATTCGTAAGAGGGTACTCGTAGACCCTTATTTTTCCAGTCCAATTTTGATTTTTGTTTTCAATTTCTAATTCATGGGACTAATTGGCTTTGTGAATATGGTTTTTCAGGTACCATAGCTCCTCGACCAAGGAGAGATGATATTAGGATCATGAGGGATCGCCTACGGGATGAGCCCACTAATTCTGAGCATGCCCCTGAGTCTAGTGGAAGATATAGGAGCTCGACATTCAGCCAAATCCAGACATGGAGCCACAACAGACTCGAGCTACTATGAGGAAGGCTACCACGTAGGCGATTGTGGTCTGCCCTCCCCAGTCTGACAAGGGAGGTGACAAGGCCAGTAGCAGCATTCAGATTACTTCTTCCGAGGGAAGGTCCTAGCCCAGATCTAGGCAGGGGTCAGACTCTGCCTCATCTTCAGGCCCCCGAGTACTAAATACTTCACCAGACACGCGAGCCAACAGATGGTGCATCGAGAGAGTGCGGGCCATCTTTGAGGAGGACATGTAGTGGAATGGCAGGGTCGGCCTGCTCATTCTATCTTTGAGGAGCCACGAATCATCATTACAAGACTCGATAGTGTCCAGGTCTTGAGGATACTATAGTTCTCTACAGACTCCAGTGGTTGGCACAGTAGTAGAGAGGTACTCACTGGTATTCGTGAGAGAGTTTTTTTCCTCCTACACCGCCATAGTACACAGCTCTCTTCCCAAGGGGAAGAAGCTTCTTGCCCAACCGAGATTGGAGGAGGTCATGGTGAGAGGCTGGCAGGTGGATATACCAGAGAAGACCATCCGCCAGATATTTTTTGGGTTTGAGTTCTTTGCCTTCGGATCCATAGCTGATTTTGATCATAGAGTGGGGCAGACTCAAGACTTGGGCATGATGAGGGATCCAGAGTGCAGAGGTGCTTTGATAAGATGGGTTGCTGACCAGATAGTAGCAGAGGGGCCTAACTTTGCATGGATCACCACGTCAACAGATCCTATAGTCAAGGTTTCCCTCAGTTTTCCTGCCAAGTTTTGGTGGGCAGTTGTTCATTCACAGATCTGGTCGACACTTGCAGACAACACACTCACGCCGAACCGTGTAGTTCTAGTATCCAATATCTTGACTAGTTACGATATTGGTTGGGCTGCCCTTATTTCAGAACAGATCTACGAGGCGACCCTAAAGAGGTCCATGACCATCCTCTTCCCGTGCTTGATTCATCAGCTATGCTTAGTGGTGGGGTAGATATTATTCACTGTATGGATGTATTAGTAGAGTTTTAGTGTACGCTTGGTGCCAGCCTGATATAGGTTGATGAAAATCTGATTGCACTATGGCGAGCACCAAGGCCTCAGGTACCGATGCCAGAGATGTTCGCTCCAGTGCCACCGCCTGAGCCGTCTACCACTTCTGTTATTACACCTACTACTGAGGATCCCCTACAAGCTGATACCGATGTAGAGAAGAGGCCCTCTTTTGATATTCCTGCTCTAGTGGCCCCAGTATCTACTTTAGTACCCATAGGCATCGCCTTTATGTCTATGACAACATTTCAAGCCCTAGCGCAGTGACAGGCCCGCAATGAGTCCTAGTTAACTCACTTACTGTAGTAATTGAGAACCTGGGTCCTCCAGGTTGTCTTCGAGGCGTAGACCCGCATGCAGGCATTCACAGTTACAGCTATTCGAGAGAATCTCAGTCCCGTGGATACCCGCATAGAAGTATTTGAGAGGTGGGTCTAGTAGAGCCTCAGTTCAGCGAGGCCTCTAGATTTGATGTCTATCTAGGCAGAGTTTTAACATCTCCGAGACTAGATGAGTGTAGCCCTGGCTACCCCTGTTGATGTCCCACCAGATTTTCCAGATGAGTCGGTGGTCAACTTATTCGCTCCAGAGGAGCCACTTATGCCTTCCCTCAGGAAAAGGCCCTGCACAGATGATCCTGATATTGTACGCTTTGATATGGGGCTAATGGAGGAGCAGGAGCTCGATCTTGCCCGTGCCAGATCGAGGCAGGATGAGAAGATGCGGTTAGCTCGAGAGTGAGGGGTGTTGGCCCCTCAGGACTAGCTCCTACTGGCGAGGAGTCCACAGTCAGGTGGAGGGTGGACAGACTCGAGATGGGTGAGGCTTTTCGACGCCCATGTATGTTCCTTTTGACCCCTGCTCTTTACTTTTTATATTATGTGTGCATTGGGGACAATGCGCAACTTTTTCCATGGGGTGTGGGTAGTTATAGGCCTCAGTGAAGTCTGAGTAGCCTTGGCCTAGAACTACCCCAATTTTTTATCCGAAGAGTTTTCTTGTCTATGTTTTTTTTCCCTGCAGATATTTATTTTTCGGTTGAACTCGCATGTTTAGGATGTTTAGGTAGTATTAGTAGCATTCAGTACTTATATCTATGACATAGTATGTTTTTGTTGAAAATGGTACCCACCAAAATTTTTTGTTTAGTTAGTTTTGATAGAAACCTTGCATGATTAGTTGTCTGACAGTGTTTGTTCTGATAAGTTAGGCTAAGTTGTGATGAAAAGCATGATATGATAGTTTGTATTAACATGTAAAGCAGTGTCATGTGTGAGTGAGCTTAATTGCATAATTCAGTATTGTGTTTCAATTCAGAACTTGCCTTGTTACTATGATTTTTGCTCTAGATTAGTTGGTTAGGAAAGGATCTTATGTCGTTGTTCGTAATCGCCCACTTAACCTAAAAATAACTGACCAAATGTGCTATGTATCCCTTGATCCCTGTATTTGAGCCTAAAATTGACCTCTTGATTGTGAACACCTAAGAAACCTTACCCAAATTCATAATTAAATCCTAAAATTGGTCCTGGTCCTTCCTTGAACATCGTGCACCTTGACTGAGGCAAAAAGCCTAAGTTGAGGGTGACTACCAAAAGTGGCCCTGATTTGAAGGATGGATAATGTGCACCTCAACTCAGGCTAAAAGCCTAAGTTGAGGGTGGCTAGTGAGGAAAACGATATAAAAATAGGAGAAAAAATTAGTATTGCAAAAAAAGGAAGTAAATAGAGAGTAGGGTGCCAGGAAAAGAAAAAAATAAATAAGTGCCTAATCAATGTGCTAAAGAGAAAAATAATTTAAAAAATAGAGGCATTGTGTGAAAGAGTGAAAAAATAGGCACTCTAAAAGGTTTGAAATAGGACAAAAAGGGAGAATGAATTAAAAGATAGGTTGGCAAGGCAAAAGTGTAGAAAATGCAGTGTCAAGAAGGGCCATTAGCACTATGTTTCCAAAATATCACTCCAAAGCCTCCTGAGCCTAGCAAGTCCTAAAGTGATCCTAACCCAACTAGTTAAAAGTACTAGTCATGAGTATAGGGGCAAACATATGGTATTGACCATGGTATCTGAATGTCTTTTGTGAGTGAGAGTGATCTAGTAGCGTCCCGAGCATTAACTGTGAAAATTTTATACTAAGAGGGAAAACGAGACTTCTTTATGTGAGGACACTTGGATTGCATCGTTGATGTATGACTAATTCGTTGATTGCTTTTTGTTTATAATTGCATGACTTGTCATAGTTGCACTGTTGGGCAGATTGATTTGTGTTGGTTTACTAGATGGCTATCTGATTTGAGGTTGAAATATAATGTGGTGTCTGTGTTAGATTTTGATTGAATCGGTGCCATTAGTTTTGAGTCTGTATGTTGCTATACTGCTTATATAGATTGAGTCCATCGCTTGAGGAAAAGCAATAATTTTAAGTTGAGGGTGTTGATGTGCTGCAGAAATATAGCACTTTTGATGCTTAAACTAGGAGTTTTGTGTGTTCTCAATGCGATGTTAGTAGGTTTGATTGTGTTTGTTTTGCAGGATTACAGTGTTGGCAAAGTTTTAAGAGAAATATGCTAGAGTTTTTGGGTTTTCTTATTCCATGAGATCCTCTATGAGTCGTGGAGTGGGTTTCGTATACAGTTCTAGTGAAGGGTGCAAAGTTGAAGTCAACTCTACGAGGAGAATACACGAGTCATACAATGTTACACGAGTCGTAGAGTGATGGTTGTGCCCTGAGGATAAAAAACTGGAGATATGTTGAAAGGTCATCAGGTAAGACCTTCCACGGGTCGTATAATCCTACCCAAGTAGTAGAATGGTTTCGTAGAAGTCAACTCTTGAATACCGCCAGAGTCAATGAAACCATGATCTATCGGTCGTGAAGTAGTCTACGAGTCGTAAAGAGGTCTTGTGAACCTTGTCGACACAGTTTTCCTAGTTTGTTTTGGATTTGTATTGTACTTAATATAAATAACTTTTTAGGTTATTTTTCATTAAGTTTCCAGGGAGAATGAAGTTTGAACCTTGTTTTAGTGAATACACTTAGGATTTATCATACATCGTGTGTTCTTTATTCAAACTCGTGATCTTAATTGAAGAGTCAGATTTTGTGATTTCAATTTCATCTTGTAAGTGCTTAATTATGTTCTTCGACATCATAATCTTTGTGTTTAAACTGATAATGCATAGCTAAATCCACAACTAGGGTTATGGGAACTATGATGAACTAACAAAGTAAAATTGGTCAACATGTAATTCTTGAAAGGTGTGTTAGGGAGTATTAATTATTCTCTTCACTTTAATTAAATTTTAACGATGGTCAATGTTAGAACTCACCTAGTATAACTTGTCGGATCAAGGAAGGGATGAATAGGAAAAGAGATAATTAACAGGAGATGATCAATGTTTTTCTCGTCCAATCAACTTAACCAAATTAAGGGGAGGTTATACTGGGATAAGAGTAAGGGTTAGTAGTCCCACACCATGGAGACGAATCAAGTTCCAGGGTGAAATTTATCTATTTGTTGGATCAAAGACTTAGGTAAACCTAACTTATTATCCTACATCTACACACCGGAAGAGAATTGCAAGTGTTCGATATTACCACGTTAGGGATTCATCAGAAACACTTAATCCTAGTTAGCTCTTTCACTGATTATTCATTACTTGCATTCATTTAGTTTACTTTACATTTTTGTTTTCAAACCCCCCCCCCCTTTCCTCGGGAGATAATAGGTTAATCACTCTCAAGGTGCATTGAATTGATTCTTGAGTCTACCATATTCCTTATGGGAACGATCCTAACCTCAGTTAGGTTATTTACTTGATGATCGCTTTACCTAAAGAAGGAGGTGTGGCTTGAGTGACATCATCTTGCATTATAGAAATCTCATTATATTGAATGATTACTTGACAAGCTTAAGTATTTGAATTTCAACATTACCAAGACTCCAATTGATTTAAGTTGTGCATTTCAAAAGAATGAAGATGAAAGGGATTCATAATTGAATTGTGCAAGAGTGTTGAAAAGTTTGATGTATATTATGAATTGTATGTGACCAAATATAGTATGTGCTATTAGTAAATTCAGTTTATTTACAAGTAATCCTAACCATACTCACTGGATGGAAATGAAACTAGTTTTGAGGTATCTAAAACATACATAAAACTATGTTTTTCATTATAACAAATATTCTATTTAGATTGAGAGATATAATAATGCAAATCGGATCATTGGTTCAAGTGATATAAAATCCACAAGTGGATATATGTTTACCTTTGGTGGAGGAGTAGTCCCTTGAAAATCATCCAAACAGGCATGTATCGCTCGCTCTATAATGAATTCTGAATTTATTGATTTAGATAAGGTTGGTGAAGAAGCTGAATAGCTCCAAAATTTTTTAGAAGACATTCCATTCTTTCCCAAACCTATGGGACCTATATGCTTACACTGTGATAGCCAAGAAGTAATAGCTAGGGGAGGGAGCTTTATGTACAATGAAAAATCTCGTCACATACGATAAAGACATAATACCGTGATACAACTTCTCTCTACTGGAATTGTCACTATTGACTATGTAAAGTCTAGATATAATGTATCGGATCCACTTATAGAAGACCTAGCTAGAGAGACAGCTGAAAGATCATCTAAGGGAATGGGTTTAAGTCTTAGAACAAGTCATCATGGCGGTAACTCTACCTTGCAAACTGGAAATCCTAAGAGCTAGATTCAAGGAGATCAAACAAAGTTGTGAATGATGGTTCGACCTTATCAAACAACTCAATTCATTCTCATGATGAAGATAATATTCAGTGACAAGGATAAAACATTAAGATTCTTAACAAATTAATAAAGCTTAAATTTTTTTTAATGATTTATATATTTGGCATATTTGACCAAATAGTTTATTTATGTGATAAAATGGTTAGGAAACACCTATGTGAGTGTGAAGTGTAAGTCGTTTCAAAGAGGATGATAGTAAAAGCCCATTATCTATACACTTATGAAATCAGGAGACGTTCATGGTTGAAACAAACACAACTATAAGAACTATAGATGGTAAAGGGTTGATTGTGTGACATATGATTGTCTAGATATACACCAAAGCTAGACGGTTCAAAGATATCAAATCTATCGATTGACCAAGTATATTCGACATATATTCACTATGAAAAGTTAAAAGAAAAACCTACTTATCGAAAGACAATTAATCCCTGCTTGTAAAGTACACATTTGTCCAATATTTTTCTTAGAGTCATTGTTCATTCACGTGGGAGATTGTTGAGTTTTGAAAGGTGTGAATGGAAAATGAAGAGTTGTGCCTTTTCTGAAAAGTTGTAACTTTTGCAAAGGATTATGACTTTTTCGAATGAAGAGTTGCAACTTTTCTGAAAGGTTGTGACTTTTGCGAAGGGCGGTGAGTTTTGCAAATGATTGTGACTTTTCCAACAAGGAAGAATATACACCTTTTATTGTCTATAAATAGAGAATTTTCATCTCATTTCTAACAACCAATTTTCTGACTTCTTTTTATTCTCCTACACAAACAAATTCTAGCGTACTTTACTGCCATTAAGTGGTTCATTGACATAGTAATTTTAGGTACCGATACATCGGTGAGTAATATCATTTTATCCTGGGAGGATATATTCCATTAACCTTGGGTACTTGAGGGAAATAATTTTCTTAAGAAAACACTGTGTATTCAGTGGCTCGATTTTCTTCTTGTTGAATTTGTTTATATTTTTCTCTATAGATTTTATTTTCATTACTAGCTTTAATTTTTGAGTTTTTGAAAACTTATTAGAATCTTTGTGTTTATCATTTACACAATGTTTTATTCTACAAAAGTTTTGTTTTACTTAAGATTTTTTTTTTGGAAAAATTGTAATAGTATACTAATTAAGACCTTAAATTACAAAGCATGTCAACACCTCAAAATATTTACATATTTGTATTTTTTTATTTACAACAATGTCATCTTATGTTGATTAATTTTTTTCTTTTTTATGTGTTTTTTATTTTTTTTCCCGTATTCATTAGGTGTGTATTTGTCTTCATTAAATTAACATCATTTAATGTTAATATTCCCCCGTATATCTGTTATCATTTGTACAGTTGGTGTATTTTGTATACATTTTTCTAACCTCATTTAATGTTTTTAATGTGTTCACTATGTCTTTTCATTTCCTATGTATTCAGTTTTTTTTTTTAAATTTAAAGATATTTCTATATACATTTAATTAACCTAAAAAAACTTTCCATTGAGAATCCGTTCAGTATGTCTTTTCCTTCACTATTTTTCAGCCAATTTTGTCACTCTTAATTAATATGATTTGACAACACTTTTTTACACTTTTTATTTTTCCCATGTATGATGCATGATTATTTTCATCTTATTCTTGTCAGAAACGTTTGGTTTCTCCAATAAGGCTTTTCCTTTTTGCATCATATCTCCTCTTTCCTTTTCATAAAAAGAAGAACATTCAATATTTCCTAGATCTCCTTTTTTGTGATTTTTTTCTCTGTTGCGTTCTTTTTTTTTTAGTTTCCTGGCAGCGTGTTGAACAAAAAATCTTTCATTGTTGTTCCTCACCATCTCGATGTCTGGAGAAAGAACCCCTTCTAGGAAAAGTCCTCGGTTAAGGAAATCAGTTTGTTTGGACACCAGTCCTACGCAATGCTCAAGGCCTAACTTTAATCTAAATGCTTTTACTCCTTCTCCTGTTGCAAAGAAATCTGAGGGTGGTCGTCGTTCGGATTTTGTTGTTATTGATTCTTCGACGAAAAAGTGTTCAAGTGAGGGGCCTTCAAATCATTTGAAGAGAAAGGGTAAACAGAAGATTGATTTACCTCATGACAGCGATTTGGAAGATGAAATACCGATTTCAAAAAGATTTCGGTTGAATCAAGAATCAAAATCCGCCAACGCTACATGCAAGGTAGGATTTTTTTATTTGAAATTTTAGTTTTGATATATAATAATTATTTTTCACTGTAAGGATATTTTATATAAGTTTTTTTTTCATAGTCTGGTGCTGTCGAAGACGACAATCTCCAAGACAAGAATCCTAAGAAGGGTAGGCGAAAAACTGTGAACAAAAATTCAAAAGTATGTATTTTTACTTCTTTTTTTTTGGTTAGTTTGACAATCACTTTTCTTAGTGTATATAGTTTCTTTGTAATTTTTTATTATGCATTTACTGGATCAATTCTTATAGTTGGAGTTTGTTAATTTGTTTTTTCTATAAATTTGAAGCTTTTTTTTTTTTTGATTTGTTAATTTGTTGATTCCAGTAGTCAGTATAGTGTGATTAAATCTGTCTGTTTTTTTTTAGAATATTATGCTTTTGTTGGGGCACCCGGGGTTACTGGTATGTAATTTTTTTTTATTTTGAACTGTATTTGGCCATATCCCGTACCCTCTATTTTCCAAAGTTCGTAGTTTAATTGGTGTCGTAGTTGTTTTTCTTTTTAATTATTTTTTTTGGGTGTGGGGAGGGTGGTGGTTTGATATTATGGTGTGTTATTTTTTGGGGTTAAAGTTATGTCAAAAAATTCACTTGTGAACATAATTCACTTTATTTTTTGTTGTGTTTCCCCTATTTTGTTCTTTTTTTGTATGTCATCTGCTTAATTCTTTTTTTTTCTTTTTAGTGATTGTGGTTTATACACATGTGTATTTGTCGAATACTTTTCGCAAGGCCATATCAACATTTTCAGTTGTTTTATAGATTCAGATTTTTTCGGTTTGAGGTATGGTGCATTACTTTGGGACTACGGGAAGAAAAAGATAAAGGATGAGGCAGTGAGTGAAAGTGAAGTCACGGGCAGGGCTGTCAGCAGACATGGTGCTCCCAATCTTGGAAGGGAATATATTCCACTTAGCGAGAATGTGGTTCGGTCGAAGTTGATTCCCCGACGAAAGAATTAGACATTATGTTTTCCTATTATAGCTTCAAATTTTATCCAAGTTATGATGCTACTAATTTTTTATTAAGATATTTTTTGTTTGTATTTTTTTGTATGTTTTTTTGTCTAGCAGAAAAATGATTATTCGCTTAGTACTATATTTTTTGTTTTGCTTCAGTTTTTTGGTGTTATTTTTGGATGATTTATTTATCAATTTTTGGGGTATGTGATGTAGGAAAAATGATTCAAAATTTACTACTTTAAATGGTTAGCATA
>JBCEWC010004707.1:0-26623 GCA_038996855.1 Solanum aculeatissimum
TATCGATGGATCCGTAACGAGCTCGGCAAGAGATCCAGGTGTCCCGACGAAATTGGAGATCACATGGTAGTATTTTATGGGCCAAGGAATTGGAAACAAGTGATTTGGGCCCTTTTTTCGTGGGTGTTAGCCCACGGTTCCTGGTGCTGCCCGAGGCTTGGGGCTAACTTTTCTGAAAAATTATACCAAGGTATCTATAACGAGCCCGTCAAGAGGCCCTGGTGGCCCGGTGGTATTAGAGAGATATGATTTTATAATTTGAGGAACAAGAAACAGGCAATTTGGGCCCCTTTTCGTGAGTGTTAGCCCATAATTCTTGGCATTGCCCGAGGCACGAGGCTAACTTTCCCAAAACATTATACCGAGGGTTCCGTAACGAGTCAGGCAAGAGGACCAGGTGGCCCGGTGGCATTGAAGATTTCCTGGTAAGATTTTATGTGCCAAGGAACAGGAAATAGGCGATTTGGGCCCTTTTTCGTGGGTGTTAGCCCACGATTCCTGGCCCTACTTGGGGCTCAGGGTCAACGTTCCTAAAAAAATATACAGAGGGGTCCTTACCGAGCCCGGCAAGAGGCCTAGGTAGCCCGTCAGCATTGGAGATCACCTGGTAGGATTTTATGGGCCAAGGAACAAGATACAGGCAATTTGGGCCCTTTTTCGTGGGTGTTAGCCCACGGTTCCAAGCCCTGCCCGGGGATCGAGACCTACTTTCCCAAAAAATTATATTGAGTGATCCGTAACGAGCCTAGAAAGAGGCCAAGGTGGCCCGGTGGCATTGGAGATCACCTGATAGGATTTTATGAATCAAGGAATAAGAAACAATCGATTTGGGCCTTTTTTTGTGGGTGTTAGTCCATAGTTCCTAACGTTGCCCGGGGCTCGGCGCCAACTTTCCCAAAAATTATATCCTGTCTGTAATGAACCCCGCAAGAAGCCTAAGTGGCCTGGCAGCATTGAAGATTGCATGGTAGGATTTTATAGGTCAAGAAATAGGAAACAAACGATTTGAGCCCTTTTCATGGGTGTTAGCCCACGATTCCTGGTACTGCCTAGGGCTCGGGGCGAACTTTCTCGAAAAATTTCATTGAGGGGTTCGAAACGAGCTTGACAAGAGGCCCATACGGCCTGGTGGCATTGGATATCACCTGGTAGGATTTTATGGGCGAAGGAACAGGAACAGGCGATTTGGGCCCTTTTTCGTGGGTGTTAGCCCATGGTTCTTGGCGTTGCCCGGGGCTCGGTGTCAACTTTTCTAAAAAATTATACTAAGGGGTCCATAACGGGGCCGACAAGAGACCCAGGTGGTTTGGCGGCATTGGAGATAGCCTGGTAGAATTTTATGGGCTAAGGAATACGAAAAGGGCGATGTGGGCCCTATTGTAGGTGTTAGCTCATGGTTCCTGGTGTTGCCCGGTGCTCGGGGATAATCTTCTCAAAAAATTATACCGAGGGTCTTTAACGAGCTCGGCAAGAGGCCCAGGTGGCCCAGCGGCATTGGAGACGCCTGGTAGTATTTTATGGGCCAAAGAACGGGAAACAAGCGATTTAGGCCTTTTTTCGTGGGTGTTAGCTTACAATTCCTGGCGCTGCCCGAGGTTTGGGGCCAAATTTTCCAAAAAATTATACCGAGGGGTCCATAACGATCCCGTCAAGAGGCTCAGGTGGCCCGGTGGCATTAGAGATGGCTTGGTGAGAGTTTATGGCCTGATAAATAGGAAACAGGCAATTTAGACCCTTTTTCGTGGGTGTTAGCCCACTGTTCCTGGCGTTGCCCGGAGCTCGGGACCAACTTTCTCGAAAAGTTATACTGAGGGGTACGTAATGAGCCTATCAAGAGGCTCAGGTAGCTCGGCGGCATTAGAGATCGTCAGGTAGGATTTTATGGATCAAGGAACAGGAAATAGGCGATTTGGGCCCTTTTTTCGTGGGTGTTAGCCCACAGTTCCTGACATTGCTCGGGGCTCGGGGCCAACATTTCTGAAAAATTATACCGAGGGGTCCATAACGAGCCCGGCAAGAGGCCCAGGTGGCTCGGCTCAAATATACAAATTAAAATTAATCAAAATTCAATACATATTGAATTTATGAATTTCTTAATACAAATAAAAGATAAGAACTAAAACTAAATCTTCTGAATTTAACTGATTTGGTACCTCAATTTCTAACTTTACCCCTAATCGTGGAAAGAATAATATTCCAAGAGTTCGGAACATTGCATTTTTGTCTATCAAATAATAAGTGAGTTGAGTTGAATTTGAGCGAGACAAAATAAATTGATTTACTAAATAATTGAATTATTGACTTGACCGAAAATCATTTGGATCGCAACATGAGTTAGGGAAAAAATAGACTAAAAAGCGGATCATAACCCCTATTCGTTCAATTCTATTAAATTTTAATTATTTTGTTTGTTCTTTTATACTTTCTTGATATCTAATAAAACTATTTTCCCCAATAACAAATCAATTAAAAATATATATTTTTTGAAAGTATTTGATAAAATTTCTCATCAATTTAGGTTACGTATCAGTTTAATTTTGAGTTGAGAATGGATCGAGTTGAAATAAAATGAGCTAATACATGAATCATGAGTGAATCAATCATCAAATTAAACTTAGACGAATCAAATAAATTATATTTTTATAAGCTAATTTTATCACCTTTACACTCACATTATAAAGTTTTAGCCTTATTATTTTCAACTTGAAAAAATAACAAATAACTAGCTCTCAAATTAAATAATTATTTAAAATAGTGACACATACAACAAAAGCATCAACTAAAAATAATAATTTAAGATAATACTAAATCACCATCCATGTGAACTTGTTTATATTGTCAATCTTGATTTAGAATTTTTTTAAAAAAAAATTGATAATAACTTTGGTCAAATTAGTTTATAAAAAGAAAATTAATAAATGACTAATAAACATCCTAACAGAAGTATCAGGGGAAAAAAATGGGAGCAAATAGTAAACAAATAATAACTTTGGTCAAATTAGTTACTTAATTTCCTTTTTTAAAGAATCTACAAAATAGAAATATATATATATATATAATTCATTTCCCTATTTATACATTTTTAATCTATATATATAGCCAAAATTTACCAATGAATAAAATCCATTGTATATTATATGATTTTTTCTATTGATATTTGAAGAATTAAAGCAACAAGATTTCAAAATTCATGAGGATGGCAATTTTATTTCCTTGTTGTTTTCTTCTTTTTCATATTTTTGTGTCAGGTAAGTGTCATAGTCATTCTTTTACTCCATTCAAAGAGATATATTCCATCTTTTTGTTCATCTGGTGATTCGAATCCACAACCTTTAGTGTTCGAGGTTGATGATACTTACCACTCGAGCAACCTCCTCTTGTCACTGATGGAATTTCATATCTATAGATTTGAAACTTCACGTCAACAACTACTTTCTAACTAGAAGGGCTAAAAACGAATATTTGAGTAGTTCATCTCCCAAATTCGGATTAATTCAATCTGATGGGCCATACTGAATACTAAATGGTTATATATTAACAATTTTTTTTTACCCCCACCTCACTCAACTTAACTCTGGATCAATAGTGTTCTCATTTACGTACTCTTCGATAATACTAACATTATTCAATTTATTTTTTCTTTTGTGTAGTTGGCATGGGAGATAACAACTTGGCTCCTATAGAGATGGGGAAAGAAAATTTGAAAGAATTGGTTGAAGATTACCATTATAGATGTACTGGAAATTTGGGTCCATGTACCAATGACTATTGTGATGAAGATTGTTGCATTAGAACATGCAATAGTTACTATAATGGACTTAATCCACAACCAAAATGCATTGACATACTTGGATTTCCATACAAGTTTTGCCTTTGTGTTCATGATTGTTATTGAAATAAATTACAAGATGTTACATATTTAAGGTTCGAATCTGAAACGTCTGATGAATGATATATGAAAGAGCAGTTGTTATTTCATTACAAATCTAAGTTTTAGTAGATATTATAATGAACTTATTATTCGTGAAAATGCCCTTGTATTTTCTTCTTTTTCCTTGTTTTTTGATTCGGTATTTGGTATATATATTAGAGTTTGATGGAATTTAAATTGACGTCGAAAAGTAGATGACTCCATATCCAAGGTTCAAAATCCGAGATCTAGATCTCTAATTAAGGATGAAGGAGTAGTTATGATTCCACCGTAAGTCTAATTTTTAATAAAGTATTACAATGATCTTATTATTCGTGAAAATGCACTTGTATCTTCTTTTTTTTCCTTGATTTTTGATTCGGTATTTGGTACTTGTATTAGAGTTTAATAGAATTCGAAGTGACGTCGAAAAGTAGACGACTCCATATTCAAGGCTCATCTGAGACCTAAACCTCTAATTAAGGATGAAGTAGTCATGATTCCACCACAAGTCTAATTTTTAATAAGATATAACAATTATCTTATTATTCGTGAAAATGCACTTGTATCTTCTTCTTTTTTCTTATTTTTCGATTCGATATTTGATATTTGTATTAAAATTTGATAGAATTTAAGTTGATGTCGGAAAGTAGACGACTTCATATCCAAGGCTCAAAATTTGAGACCTAGACCCTTAATTAAGGATGAAAGAGGAGTAATTATCATTCCACCAAAAGTCAATTATTAGTTTATTAAAATATTTTTGACATTGTAAATGAGAGATTTATTAATAAAAAATTACTTCAAAAATAATTCAAGAGAATTAAGACAACTTTTAATTTCTAATTTTCTATTTATGCTTGTAAAAATATATTAAGTCACTAAATCATATCAATATATAATTCCTAATATGAGGAAGACAAAATAGGATATAAATTGGAGTCAAGTAAAACTATATGGTAAAAGGTATAATGGGGTTATTAAATCAAGTAATTTTACTCTAATTAACAATGATAATTAAAAATGGTAATACTTATCATTTGACCATAATTAATTAGTTCCAATTTTCAATCTCCAAGACTTAGAATTAACAGTCAAAAACACATCTAAAGTATCTTGATATTTGACATTTCACTAATAGATGTGTAAATTTCCTATCTAAACTATCTTTAAATATTTATCGAAACACAACTTAATTATCAGTTATTCACGACTCAAATCCATAAAATTTTATATTGTGAATCACCTCTAACTTTGTCAACAATATTAATCCATTTGGTCAACTCTAATCTTGTTGGTCTTCCTATATATTTGATTGATCCCTATTTAAGGGCAATTATTAACTCAACAGAGTCAATTAATCAAAAGATTAACAAAATATAATAGAAGTAAATTACCATGGAATTCATTTAATTCCATATTATCTACTTGTTTGAATTTTTATCCCTATATAAAACCCTCAAAGAAATTTTTATATGAATACATAATATTTAAAAATAAAGAATTCATGTAAATCATAAATCAATAATTTTTCTCAAGATTCATATATACATATATGGCTATTCTAGTTTGGTCCCCAAGTTTTTGTGCCATTTTTGTTCTCATTCTTGTGACAGGTTAGTTCTTGTTATGAATTCTTTTCATGTTCGATTGCTTAAATTTTTTGAGAAAATTAATTCTTTGACATAAAATGTCACATCTCACGCCCCCAATCCTTCTCGCCTCACTCCCTTCACCTGTTTGTTGATAATCGTTACGATAAGATTGAATCAAAATCTTATAGATTTATTGATTTTGTTCATACCATATTAACTAAATTATGTGAATTGTTTCATCTGATAAATTTTTCATAAGTGACATTTTATATAATTGTTTCATCTCACACCCCCAATCCTTCTCTCCTCGCCCCCCTCACCTGTTTGTTAATGATCGTTACGATGAGACTGAATCAAAATCTTATACATTTACCGATTTTGTTCATACCATATCAACTAATTTATGTGAACTGTCTCATCTGATAGATTTATCATCCAGACAGGCGACAACTGTTTTTATGTTTTTACAGTTTCCCCCTTGGTTTGAAAAAAATTATTTCTACATTAAGATCTCTAATATCTATCGATTCTGATTATTTATATCATATTAAACAATATAAACTGTCTCATCGAATAATTTTTTTTTACCTTGGTTAGGTGGCATGGGAGATACCAACTTGGGTTCAACACAAATGGACAATACTATGGATGGTGAAAAATTAAATTCAACAAATAATTTAGATTATGATTATCAATGTTCAGCAAATTTGGGTCCATGCAATTATTCATATTGCAATGAAGCTTGTTGTATTAGGGAATGTTATAATTATTATAATGGACTTAACCCACATCCAATGTGTGAAGATTGGGGACCTAGGTATAAGTATAAATTATGTATTTGTTGGCATGATTGTTATAAAAAATAATAGACAAATTATATTTTAGTTTAATGCCTTTTATTTAATAATAATAATTTATATTGTGTGAAATTTTTTGTATGTGCAATTATATTTATGTTAAAAATTTAGAGACATATTTTCAGTACATGTGTTTTGTATGTATATGCCCTGTCAATTTAAAAAGGGGAAATTATATAGATATAAAAAAAAAATCAAAATCAGCGAAACTATACATGACTATACAATATAATTATAGAAAGTATGCACTGTTATACAATGTATATTACTTATACATGAGTTATACACTAAATATATATTATGATACACATATATACACTGACTATACATACTTATACAATGAGGGTTGAATGCCCAAAATTATAACAAATAGTCAAAGGTCAGTCGGATGACTACTTTTCGTAATTAAAAAAAGTGAGATATTTTTTGTGTAAATATTTTTTTTAGTGGTTTGTGGGTGTAATTATCTCATTTAAAAATTATATATAAATAGTGCTTGTCATTAAATAAATACAATATTCATATAAACAAAATCAAATAAATACTAATTAGTTTGATGCAATAGTTTAATCTATTGTGAAACGACAAAGATAAGAAAATTAATTCAATTGCTTATAATATATATATATGTTAATAGTTTTTTAATACATAAAGTAATAATTTAGAGTTTAATAATAAGAAGTTAAATAATTAATTAATTAAAATTTAATGTAACTAAAGACTCCTAAATATAAAAGGAACAGTTTAATGTTTCCAACATAATTTTACTAAAAAAAAATTTTTATAAATTTTTTATATTACATAATTTTACGAATTGACACTATTTCACTTATCGAGGTCAAACTATATAAACTTTGATCAACTTTTTAAGATAAATTTTTTCAATCATATTAATATGAGAAGGGTTGCAACTTATAACATTTTTCGTATAGTATTCAACTATCTAAATTTTATATTTTCAATATTAAAATTAACTTTAAAATTTAGTCAAATTGACCTCGAAAAGTGAAATAATGATAAATAAAAGTGAATAATAGTTGATTCAAAAGTTCAAATATTATATTTAAAAGATTAAAATATTTAAAAATAAAATAATTGTCACCATCAAATACTTTATGTTATTATTAATTAATTAATGCAAATATAAAAAAAAGAAAAAGTTAAAAAGAAAAAAATATTAAAAAGAAAAAGTTACACTCTGAAATACCTTTACCTTCTTTCTTCCTCTTTCATTCATTTTTTTCACACACTCACACACTCAGTGTGTGCGCTCGTCGGAATCCGCCATGGATGACGAAATCGAGAGCTCCAAATCAGCCGTACCTGAAAATTCAAATCTAAAACAACACAAAAACAGCAGCAAAATCGAGAATCTCTCCGTACACAACGGCGATGGAGTAATTAACCGTAGCAATGGAGCTGAGAAATTACAAGGATCGAAGACGGAAGCTTTAATTTCAGAAACCCTAGCTTGTCCTGCCGTACAATCATCCGTACAAATTGAAACTGATAGCCAATCGGAATTCGATACAGAGTTTTCTCCCTCTTACCAACTTTCTGGTACTGTTCAATGCCGTATAATTCCTTTTTTTCTTGCCTTTTTTTTTTTGATGATTGTGAAAACTGAGTGTGCGTGTTTGATCAATTTCTATACGTTTGAACTTTTTTGTTGATAATCGTTGTGTTTCGATCATGACTTCACTAATTTCACGAGATATTTGTTACTTTCCACTGGCATAATAGGTAACTAGGGGGAAGGGCCCGACCACAATGTCTATTATACAGTCTTACATTACTCTGTATGACACTGTTTTCAAGGCTAGAATTCGTGATTTCAGCTACTTTACCTTTTGTTTTTAGTCTAAGCTCAAAAGGACACATTTTTATATGTAGTAGCAATAATTTAACTTTAATATCTATTTAACCCTTAGTGAGGATGTAATATTTTGTCTCTGTTCGGAATTGAATCCGAGATCTCATGGTGCTCAATCCGCTTTATTGATCTCTTGGCTACATCGGGTGCTATACATTTGAATTTTATTTCCTATTTCATGCCTATATAACCGTATAATATAGAGTTAATGGTAAAAAAAAAAAACACAAGAAGTATCATATTTTCGCGGGTTTCCTATCTGAACTTTAGATTTATTTTTTCTATCTAAATTATCATCGACTATTTACTAAAATACACTCCAACTATCATTTGCAAGTTTTCCACCTGAATAATGGATAGTTAAAGTGTTAAATTGTGTTTTGATGAATAGTTGTTGATAAATCATGTGAAAAGTGAATACCAAATAGTTCATAAGAAATTTGCAAAACGTTATATTTCATGTTTGTTTTTGACCATTATATCTAAAATGTAAATCGTTTTGAGTTTTTTTTTTTAAATCTTATGTGAGGGAGATCATGAACATGAGTTTTCCTTACTAAAAATAAATAAATTATGACATGAGTTTTATGAGTTTTTAGGTAGAAAAAGGGAATAACTTGTACTTGAGGTGTGTCTTGATAACTAGTCGGTAATAGTTTAAGTAGAAAAAGTGAACATCTGCTAGTTCACGTAGGAAACTCGCAAAAAATGTGATACTTCAAATGTGTTTTTGACCATGATATTTAAAATGTAAGTCCATTTGAGTTGTTTTCACTTCTGTGGAGAGATTATGATCATGAGTTGTATATTCATGCTTAATTGTCTAAAAATTTCTAGTAATTATTCTGTTGAATAATCTGACAGAAGTACCAGTGGAATATGAACTGTCCCCGTTTGGTTTCTCAAAGAAAATCAAGGTACGCAATTTCTTGCATTTTACTTGATATTTACTTTTAAAATGATAGTTTATCTAGCTGTTTTGAGACGTGGGAGACGGTTGAGTGGAATCGCTGTGGTAGTATATTTTAGTTTTATTGTAGGGATAAGATCTATGCACACACCATTCTCCCCAGACACCTCTTGTAGGATTACACTGGATATTGATGTTGTTATGTTTTTAAATTTAAGTTTTTCAATTATCTTGTTATAGTAATCATAGGTGTGCAATGTATCTGAATGGTACTTAATCAAAAAAGAAAAGAAAAAAGCAGCAGTGTATTTGAATGGTATTACAGAGATACTGAGGTAATTTGCAATAGGGGTGGACATGTGCAATTAGAAAATTCAAGGTGATTGCTCTGTCACTATTTGGAGTTTTGGATCCGAAAGCTCGCTGCTTTGTTTAGATGTGCACAGAAAAAAAATATAGATATGTACGAGGATGATTAGGATACGGAGGTCAGACTCTGCTAAAGCTAAAACTCTTGTCTGTACACAATTGAGCCAAAATTTCTGCAAGAAAAATGAAGATTTCTTGAGGTTAATGTGGTAAATAGGAAGTGTGATCATCGATTCTGCAAGATCTGATGCACATTCCATGTTGCATATACAGAGTTATTCTGAAGATTTAGAAGTTCTTGTTTATCCTTATTTGAGTTTTATGCAGGCTGCGACAAAGTAGTTTTGCCTTAAAAGATCAAGTTTGGTAGGACTTAGGAGTTGAAAATGGAGTAGAGTGATATCATGCACCTCCTTTTTTGTTATGGTTGATCCTGGGAAGCTTTAGTAGGTGATGGGAAGCCAGTAGGAATACGTTAAGCTGATGTGCAGCAGGGGCTTGAGATATCACATAAACTCTGATGGATGTTGTAACTGCAAACCTAGGCATTTTCCCGGGGGGAGCTATATAGGCATCAGAATGTAAATGAAGTAACCCCATTATATCTATGAAGTATGAAGTCTTTTAAGACATGTTGAAATGCATGAGACAAGAGAACTCGGGGATGATGGGTCTGCATCTCTATCCTTCTCACTTAAACTGTTCGACTTAAGCTAGTTTGGCCTAGGATTGGATTTGTGACATAACACATAAGTTCCTCAATCTATGCCAAAGTGAGGTGCTGCTATGTTAGTATATTATCTTTATTAGTATTATTATTTGGATTTTTTTTCATTTTATTTTTATTTGATACAATAATGACAACGAGTTGATTGAGCTTAAATGGAGAAAACATGATCAGTGTCAATTCATTTAGCTAATTCCAATTTTTGGGATTGAGACATAGTTGTTTTGTGCATTAGATTTTGTTTCCTTACTGCGCAATACTTTGTTAAATTTGTCCTAAAATCAAATTATTAACTTTAACATGACATGTATCTCACTCCCAAGGGTCATGTGGTTTAGTGGTCAATGAAGTAGATGCAAACCTTGGAGACCATGGTTAAAACAACAACAGAGACAAAAAATAAATAAATAAATTCTAGGTGTCTTCCCATCTGTCTGAACCTTGGGGATATAGTTACCCAGTACTCGTGCCGGTGGAAAGTACTCAAGTAGCAGATACCTCGTGGAATAATTGAGGTGTGTGCAAGTTGCCTGGTGACCATCACATGTCCACTCTAATTCATAATATCTCAAATTGCAAGATTATTTGCGACATGATGCTATAAATGAGTAATAGTCAAATTACTTATGTTTTCCAGAATATCTGGTTGCAATTTTTCTGTTTATAATAATATTATACTTTTTACTGAAAAGTTAATTCAGACAATTGCTGGAACTGGATATGTATATTTGCGGGACGGGTGACAACAAATGAGTCATTTCATGTTGTGTGCAGGATAGAATCAGTGTTACCAAGCCTGGATCTTTGAAGGCTCAAGCACGAACAGAACATCAGCGACGCGTGCCTGATGAAGCATCCTCATTGGAGCTGTCCTCTATATCTGTTGCACAGTCCATTTCATCAGTGCCCAGTCCAACTCTAGCAGAAAGACGATTGTCAACAGTAGTAAATTGTAGTACAGGAGAAGTGGCTAAGCAGAGTGCCGATGTGAAGGTTCTACCTCTTGTACCAGTTCTAAAGACACCAACCCGTGATGGGTACAATTGGCGGAAGTATGGTCAAAAGCAAGTTAGAAGTCCTCAAGGTTCTCGCAGTTATTACCGATGTACTCATTCTGAGTGCTGTGCCAAGAAGATTGAGTGCTCTGATCACACGAATCATGTTATGGAGATTATTTATAGAAATCAACACAATCATGATCCACCCCATAGAGTAAATTGCTCAAGGGAAAGCAAGTCTCCAGTATTGTCTTCACCTACCAATGGCAAAAGCATAATAGCTCATCCAAATCGAAATTTTAATGACACCGTGGCATCCTCTTTAAAAGAAAATTTACAAGAAAGCTTACCAATCGCTGAGACAGCAAATCAGGATTCTGGTGGGTCTGACACTGACACTGAAATCACTATTAAAGAGGAGCATAGTGACGAACCTGAACAAAAGAAGAGGCAAGTTTTCTCTGTACTTAATTTAGTTACCCCTCCATTTCAATTTGTTTGTCTTACTTTCCCTTTTCTGTTTAAAAAAGAATGTCTCTTTCCTTGTTTGCAACTCTTTTAGTTCCAACTTTGCATGTAACATGTTGAAATGAAGGGAGTATGTCATTTTTCTGCTTTTCGTCTTACAAAAGTTCAAAACCATATGATTGATCACATTTCTTGCCTATGATTTCCAGGTCGAGGAAAAGTGACACAAGTTGTTCTGAATCTGTTTCTAAACCTGGAAAGAAACCCAAACTTGTGGTGCATGCTGCTTGTGATGTAGGAATCTCAAGTGATGGCTACAGGTGGCGAAAGTATGGACAAAAAATGGTGAAGGGAAATCCCCATCCAAGGTACTGCATTATTTCATGTCGTTCTCTTGATAAATTGTGTATTTGTTCTGCCTGCCTTTCGCTGAAATTCTAAGAACCAAAATGGAGTGATGTACACTAAATGCTCTGTTTAAACTAAGTTGCTCGGACTCTTCAAAAATATCGATGGGTGCATGTTAGATACTCCAAAAGTAGTGCATTTCCGGAGAATCCGACATGTGTGCGGCAACATTTTTAGAGAGTCCGGCAACATAGTTGTTAAAGGCTATGGATGAGAGTGCCATTCATATTATACTCTATTCTGTTCTGTTAAGAGTTTTAGGTATTCTTCTGGTAAAAAAATTCCTGCTAGTTTCCCTTTTGAAGTTAGAATTT
This sequence comes from Solanum aculeatissimum, assembly GCA_038996855.1. Lineage (NCBI taxonomy): Eukaryota > Viridiplantae > Streptophyta > Magnoliopsida > Solanales > Solanaceae > Solanum > Solanum aculeatissimum. Next base: position 12,430 of record JBCEWC010004707.1, read on the forward strand.
TATTTGATAGGCATTTCTAATAAAATTTAGGGAAATCTTAATAGCTCAGTTGGTTCTCACATATTACTCGTGTTTATCTACTTTACGCTTAACTCGTTATCTTGATCAAAAGTATACTTCATTTTGCTTCTTTGGTTCTCCTGGATGACCTTTAGGAACTATTATCGTTGTACATCAGCTGGATGTCCTGTTCGAAAGCACATTGAGAGGGTTGTAGACACCACAAGTGCACTAACAATAACATATAAGGGAGTACACGATCATGACATGCCCGTACCCAAGAAACGTCATGGTCCACAGAGTGCACCTCTTATCGCTGCTGCTGCCCCAGCGTCCTTAGCTAATATACACGCGAAGAAACCTGAACTGCCAGAACATCAAAAATCAACCACACAATGGTCTGTGGATAAAGAAGGTGAGTTAACAGGTGAGAAATTGGAACTTGGAGGAGAAAAAGCAATGGAATCAGCTCGAACTCTGTTGAGTATTGGATTTGAAATAAAGCCTTGCTAAATTTTGTTTAGCTGCTTTGATTCAATTTTCCTCTTCATAGGGATTTCTTGTAGAAATTTAGAAGAAATGATTGTAGTCATCCAATATATAGATAGTCTTATACTCAATTATGTACATTATTGTGGATCAAAATAATTAGCATACAACTTAGGGGAAACATAATTGTGATGTTTGTCAATTTGCTTCTGTTTCTTCTATTTGTTAGCCAGTTTTAGGAGAACTTAAGTTGGACATGAATCCGTTTAGCACATAAATTGTTCTTGTTGGCGTTTTCACTTCCGTTGTTTTCAGTGGAGGATCTATCGGAAACAACTTTTCTACCTTGTGAGATTACATTGGTATGCTGTAGACCTGGTGTGTTGTATGCATATACACAAGCATCTTCTTGCGTTTGGTTGAAGAACTAGCTGTGATGTGTTTGAAGTCTGAGAGAAATTTATCTGGACTGAGTTTGTACTGTCAAGATAGACTCAGGAACTGGGCGCACGTCATGGATTCGAACCTTGTTGCGTACAAGTGATTAGAATTTAAGTGGGTGCGCGTCATGGGTTTGAACTTTTTCACATACAAGAGGTTAGAATTTAAGTGGAGAAGAATAGAGGGGCGAGCTTAATTGTCCATAGAGTTATGAAATGCACATGTTATGGGTTCGAATCTTATTGCTGAGGCCAAAGTTTGGTAGGGGGACCAAAATTGCATCAATATTGCAAACACGAGGAACTATTAATCTTCAATAAAAGAACAAGAGAAAATATACGAGGTTTAAGAAGTCGCGGATGAATCCTTCTTCGTATCAACTCTTTGTGACATACCATTCACAAACTCATCATAAGATCCGAAAATTGCATCTGCAGATATAAATGGATGACAAGTTAAGATGATACGTATGGAGGAAAGAGAAGAAAAAGGGTAAAAAGGGATTGTTCTGCTCATGGACTAACAAGGAAGATAAAACGTACCCAAGCAGGCCGCGACCCTGCCACACTCTTGGTGTCACTTGTACATTAGTCATACCACCTTGTCTGATAACTGTCATGGACACAGCACACCCCTGGTTCGACTGTGCTTCAGCAGCAAGTCGTTGTAACAGATTCTCACCTGACTGAACATTCCCAAATTTCACAACCTGATCTCCAAGTTGTAAACCATCCTCTGCAGCTGGAGAAGCTTCGGTTATTTCATCAATCACTGCAAAGGGTCTGCTGAAAACTACGTCCACATCCATGGCAGCACTTGTAGCAGCTGTCACAGTGTAACTGCCCAGAGATGATGAGGAACCAACATTGACAGTAGATCCTTGAACACCTAAACCAGCAATGTCATCTTGGAAGAAAGGAACAAACTATATTGTCAGGGCCTCCCACAAGAAAATGCTCCATTAACTGTACACTCACTACATCTCATTTTATATGAAATTCTACAGAGCATAGGATAAGAAAGAACGACATAGGGCACATACCTGAAGTACCCTTACAACTTGTGGTCTTAGTCATGGCATTTATATGGCCATACGTGCATGTTATTAACAGTAAATTTTCAAGCTAAAGTTGTCTGAAATATAGAAAGATGGCATTCTTTTTACAGAGACGAAAATGGAAAGAGTAAAACATACAATGAAACTGATGGAGTGGCATTCTTGGTGACTTTTTGGGCTAGCTCTTATACGAATACCAGACAAGAAGATCAAAATACTACATCAACTTCTAGAAAATTGTTCGAAGTACCAGTACATGCAGTTGACATGCACATGGTTGTTTTAAGTAAGAGCTCGAAAAAGTAGTATAACTCGAGCAAGTACTACCCTTAACCAATTGAATTTGGCTTTAAAATACTCTCTTTCCTTCTATTTGATCAAAAATACCCTCACTATTATTTCTTGGCATAAAAATGTCCCTAACCTTATTAAATTTGGCTAAAAAATACCCTCTTTCCACCTATTGGACCAAAAATGTTCAACATTGTTTTTGGTTCATAGGTGGGAGGAGAGTACTTTTTAGCCAAATTAAATATGTTAAGAGGCATTTACGCTAAAAAAATAACATTGAGGATAGTTTTTATCTAATTGGTCAAAGGAGGGTATTTTTAGCCAAGTTCAATAGGTTAGGAGCATTTTTGGCCCTTTCCCGTAAACCAAATAGCAGGATGGAATGAGAATTTACAAGCAAACATAGGATTTGATGCCTAAGTATGCGCAAAAGATGATATTTCAGTTGGATAAGCACTTTGCCTGAATAATAAAGTCCATATACCAAAGATGATGATTAAGCATCAAAAATGTAAATCAGCTCTACCAAAACCACCAGATGCATAAGGAAAAGTATTACTATTGCTCACGCACCTGCCCCTCCCACTTGCTGATAAAAAATTTACCGACCTTCTCAGACAAAACTATAGATTCTCTAAGTAGCAGTATGACAATGTTCTTATCAAAAAGTTGTTTGTTACAATCCACCAATGTCACTTACCTGAATCTTTGACAGAAGAAGGTGTAGAAGTAAGCCGTGCTGAATGCAGAACTTGAATATTTTGGTCTATTTTTTCTGTTATAATCTTGTGATCATTACGTAGCTCTGCAGAGTGGAAACACAACGCGGTTTTAGAGAAGAGCAGATATAATTTCCTATATTGCTGCTGAAACATTAGTTATGGGAACAGTAACAACAAAATATACAACATTACTACAGAATACAGATGGCAGATTTCTGATGTTGCAGCAATCGATGTGCAAAACGTGGCATGATCCATAATAATAATAATTATATTAAAATTAAACAGCATCCTTTCTTCCTCAATCTCTGCATTAGGATGATATATTAATAAAAAGTAAATACCTCATGTTCACTTAGAAAACTCAAATGCTAATTTTAGTGGCAAGAACACAAACAACTTCCAGGTACAAAAGAATTTCCCTATAATTTACATGGTCACACAATTACCTGATCATCAACTCAAAATCAAAAATGTCTCTTTACCCGAATAAAAGCGAAGAATCTTAATATCTACAGTGAGCTGTGAGCACCTTATATCTGAATATTAACGTGTTCATTTCTCTACTTCCTTGCACTAAGTAAGCACGTTTCGGAGACACAGAACCAACAATTTAGACAATAAAATCGAGAGTTCACAACCTTCGGTTAGATTATACTTCCTGCACACAAGATCATCATTGCCTAGGGGTTGATGGAGTGGTATGATAATCATAGGAGGCCAAGGTTCAAGTCCCAACAGGGTGATTTTTTTCTATCATCCAAAGCTTTGGAGGACAAATTTGCGGGGATAACTGGACTGGTCAAAGGTAGAAGGTACCCACCAGATTAGTTGAGGTTCATTCAAGCTGGTCCCCCCACCATAGCTATGAATAAAATTGTATTTCCTCAAAACATACTACAAGGCTATCACTCAGAACTTCCACTAAGTTATAACATCAAACTCAAATCCAAAGCAACTTCATTGACTAAAGCTTGGGCGAAAAACAGACAGATTCTTGTAAATTTACAAACCCCAGCAAGTCTAAAATGAAGAAACAACTAATAAAACAGACGTTTATGAGCATTACCAGCAAGCCTACGCCGGTCAGCACGCACAGTTGGAATATCAATATCATTTCTTGGGAACCCCTGCAATTAAAAGACACATCAAATCACAAACCCAAAAGGAAAAGAAGAAAAGATCAATCACTCAAATGAAAGAAATCTCAAATCGATACAGTTCCTTTCAAGAAAAATAAAATAAACATAAGAACACTCAGGGCAGCCCGATGCATGAAGCCCGTATTCACACGGATTCAGGGAAGGGCCAGCCACACCCCAAGAGGTGTAATATAGGCAAGCTGCCCATATGCTTGGGTCAATTGGCTGATTTGGTAGAACACTCATGACTATAGGTCTAGTGTTGCTCCATGGATCCCTTTCAACATAAGAGAATGAAAGGTAGTGCAATGCACGATGCATCATGGTCACACTGAGTTTGGGGAAGGACCAGTCACACCTAAAGGGGCGCAATTTGGGCAATCTACACCTTGCATGAATTAGACCAACTACACAGCTCTAACCCGTTACCTATAAGTCACACGGAGACAACTTTACAATTGATCCATGACACCCCTTCAACCAGTTAGACTTAATTACACCAACACGAAGTCCGATAAGGACAGTCTACCCATACGCTTGCATAAGTTGGCTGACTCCATGGCTCAAACCTAGGACCTATAGATCACACGAAGACAACTTTACCGTTGCTTCATGTTTCCACTTCAACATATGAGCACCAAGGCAGCCTGATGCACAAAGCATTCCATGCCAGTAACACCCCAACGGGTGTAATGTACGTAGTTTACCCATGTTTGCATCAGTTGGCTGACTCCATAGCTCAATCTCAGACCTATACATTACATGGACACAAAAAACAACTTTACCATTGCTCCACTCAACTTCAACACAAGAGCACCAGGAGCAGCCGGATACACAAAGCATCCCATGTTCACACAGGATTCAAGAAAGGGCCAACACCACCACATACCCATATGCTTTGGTCAGTTCACCAACCCCACAGCTCAAACCCATTAAACTATACCTCACACAAAGACAACTTTATAGTTCCTCCACAACTCCCATCCAAAATCTCAACATAAAATCTAAAAGGGTAAACTCAGAAAAACCAAGAAAATCAAAAAATAAACGAATTACCTCAGAATCAACAAGATTTCCTGAAAGTCCAGGGCCACCAGGTTGGCAAAGGCGCTGAATAATAACATCCATTTCAGCTTCTGTATTAGCTCTTTCATCCATTAACTTCATAGTTTCTGCTTTCAAATTTGTACCCACCATTTCTTTTCAAATCTTTTTATCAGGGTTTTGCTCAAAATTCAATTTTTCTCAAAATTTTCTTCACAAATTCAACTAGGGTTTATGCTGAAAAATGGTAGAAATAGTGGCAATAGAATCAAAAAGCTGAGTTTGAAGGAAGAGTAAATTGCAGAAAGGCCCTTCATTGTTTCAAAAAGTATAATTTTAGTCCATGAATACTACCTCCCTCCCAATATAAGTTTTTATATAACTTCTTAAATTACTAATTACTCTAATTTATAATATTTTTATCTCATTTTTAAATATATAACATATTTAAAATAAATAAATTAGAATAAAAAATATATAAATAAATAAACGCAGGCACGTCAACGATCAATGGTTTCATTTATGCACACTTAATAGAGGTTTGAATTTGAATTGTTCAGATATAGATCACTGAGTACATTTATTTTTCGTGAAAATTTGAAGCATTTAAATAATCTAAATATCATCATAATCAATATCGCCGTCAACTATTACCATACATTCTTGTGTCACCACCATTTTCATAGTCACCTCTACCATTACTATCGGCCACAACCATCATTGTAGTCAATCTCTACGACCAACAACCTTCATCATTAATCATAACTAGTGCCATTACTGACTATCACAAATACATTATCAATCACCACACATTCTTCAGTAACTGTCATCAATACCACCAACTACTTACATCAACTAACTTCACTGTTATAATCATCAATACTACTATTAATCGTCATTATTATGACGGTCACCACAACACATTCTTCAGTAACCATCATCAATACCACCAACTACAAACATCAACCAACTTCACTATTATAATCATCAACACCACTATTAATCGTCACTATTATGACAGTCACCACAACACTTATCGTCTCCATCGTCACAATTATTACCACCCACTAACAATTATTATCATCACCACCATCACTACAAACTATTTTCATCATTAATAGCAAGCATAAGTGTTTCATTTTAAAAAAAATAAAATTATAATTTTATTTAATTAATATTTATTTAAATTATAATGACTATTATTAGTCTTCCTATCATATTTTCAAATTAACCATGGTTTTTTAATTCAAGAAACTAGTTATATCTATCTTGAATAAGCACCCTTTGAATTGTACAACTTACAATTTTTATTATTATTATTTTTTTGACTTTCTTTATTATAGTAGGAATATTGTTACTTTCATAAAGAAAATTAACATTTTGATTAGTTCAAAAGTTTATCATGACTAGGTACTCCTCCCTTCTTTTTTCTTTCAATGTTTATCTAGTTGATATTATGTTCATATCCATCGAGAATTGAGGTGAGATGAATAAAATTATTCGATGTTAGTTTAATTAAAGGTTTCAAATTCGAATTTTGAATAGAGGAAAATATTATTGGGGAATTTTCATAAATAGTCTAGGCTTGAAACTTAATATGGTCAAATAGCTATATTTTATGTAATTACACGACTTAACTTCGGCTATGTGACCTGGAGGAGAAAGGCGAGTGAGATCGAGAGAGGGAGGAGAGAGACGAATTGTATAGGTATATTTGTCCAATTGTATGTGTATATCTGTCAAATAATTATATGTGTGTAACAAATATACATATGTATTTGTATATCTGGCAAGCGGGATCGGGAGAGGGAGGAGAGAGGCAAGCAATAGAGAGCAGAGAGTGGAGAGAGGCAAGCAATAGAGAGCAGAGAGTGGAGAGAGGCAAGCAATAGAGAGCAGAGAGTGGAGAGAGGCAAATTGTATATGTATATCTGTCGAATTGACTATGTATATCTGTCAAAATAATTGTATATATGCAGCTCGTATACATATGTAATTGTATATTTGGCAAGAAATTGCAGAGAGAGGAAGAGAGGAGACAGAAAATAGCAATAAAACTCTAACTATAGCTATAAATTGTAATTTTTTCAAACTATAGTGTTATAATGTAAATACATATCATATGTTTGTCTGATTACATAATTTTTCCAACATTGTCAGGGAGCAATTTTTCCTTAAACGGGACTTTCACGGCCCAGTAATTCAGATTAATCGAGACCTTAATATGAATATCAAACTAGAAAATCATAAAAGTCTAAATGATTTCTTTGACATTTCCTTAATATGTATTTTGAAGGATAAGTTATTACCTAATTTAGGAAACAATCTTTGAAAATATTGTTCTTGAATCACTATAAATACACCCTTTTATATCCTTAATTTCACACAAAATTAAAATATTTCAAAGCATATTAAATTAGAAAGAAAAAAAATGGCTAGCAAAATGACTTTTTGTGTTCTACTCTTTTGCTTTTTTCTCATGTTTGCTTCTGGTGAGTAATTCTAAAATATTTGTCTCTCATTTTTTTTTTTACTTTTATTTTTCGATATTTGGTACGATGAAAAATATTAATTATCGCGATAAAATTATTTTTTTGTGATTTGTTATAGAAAAATATGTTTTTTTCATTGGAAGAAAAATGTGGTGTTCATTATTTATGGGTCGAAAATATACAACACTTTTTGTTTTTTGAGATTCAACTATCTGAATTTTGATCGATATTTTAGGATGTAAGTTTTTTTTTTTAATTATATTAACATATCATATAAGAAATGCAACTTATATTGTTTGTCACATAGATTGTGATTATCAAAATTTTTAATTGAGTTAATGCTCAAAAACACATCAAAACTTTTTCCTTTTCTCGAGTTTCACTCCTTAACTGTCAGTCTGTCCTTTTTGTTACATATCTGAACTATCACCATTTATGCTTTAAAACACACCTCGAAGCTGACTAGACTAACTATCAGATGTTCCTTTTTTTATCTGAATTATTACCATTTTCTCAATTTAGATATATTTTGATACACACACATATATATAGTTAACATGTGAAATTCGCAAAAAAATGATGATTTAAGTGTATTTTTAAAAAAAATTTAAATCGTTGATCTAATCCAATTTAGCTTTAAAAACTAATCAAATTAATTTTTCAGAAGCAAAACCTCTCACATAAATTGAGACTTAAGTAATAAAAACCATGAAATGACATGTTTTATTTATTTTATTTATTTATTTTTATTATTTTTCTAATATTATTTTTTTTGTCCTATGATTTAATACAGAAATGCAAATTACAGAAGCAAAATACTGTAGAAAGCCTAGTAAAGGGTGGAATGGAAAATGTTTTGAAAAGAAATGTGATAATTGGTGCAAAAATAAGGATCATGAAGATTATGGAGATTGTTACAAGGGATATTGTTATTGTTATTATAAATGTTGAAAAAAATAAATTAATATATGAAGCACAATATTTGGCCATAAGACTTTTCTTATGGGATATAAATATAGTGTTTCTTATATTATATAATATAATATATAGTTGAATAAATGTTTGTTATTGCAACAATAATAATGATCATAAATTATTTATGGTCTAAATGTTTGTAATTTGATGTTTTATATATGAAAGATATAGTATTATTACTATATGTATTTTGCCAATTATGCATGTGTGCATGTTTTTCTTTTTTGGATTTTGCAAAAATAGTTATCGTTTACTAAAATTACGATTTGTAGCGAGGCGAGAGGTGAGTGAGATCGAGAGAGGGAGGAGAGAGGCGAGTGAGAGAGGGCAGAGAGTGGAGAGAGACGAATTGTATATGTATATATCTCGAATTGAATATGTATATCTGTCAAATAATTATATATATGCAGCTGGTGTATATATGTATTTGTATATCTGGCAAGAAATTACAGAGAAAGGATAGATAGGAAGAACGGAGAGAGAAAATAGTAACAAAACTCTAGCTACAGCTATAAATTATAATATTTTTCTAACTATAGTGGTATAATGTGAATATATATCATATGTTTGTCTTATTATGTAATTTACCTTTTCTTGTCTCATATATTAACGTTTTATGAAGATCTCGACGTGTGAGATGTTAATTTTATATATGATTTGCACATTATTTTACTGTCTTTCAAGATAAATTTAGAATTTAAAATTGATGATTCTTTTTAATAATGATTTCACATTAATATATGATAATAATTGAGTTAACATTCAAATATCAATTAATATTTAATATATATCACAATATATTAGTTTCTCGTAACACACACGACATGCTCTTGACTCAATTTGATAATGTTTGTATTTGTACTAAAATACCCTTTGAATTGTTTTAAAATAAGTTACTAAATATAAAAAGTGACACTGTAATTTAAATAAATTTTAAAAATACATAAAATACATAAACTGAAATAAAGATCGATAGTACATTTTATTGTAGACTTGCATGGTGATATTACATACACAAAATTAAATACACCTTTATTTTTATATAATCATGAATAAACACAAGTATTATTCACTTGTTTTTCTTTCTTTATTTTTTTATAATAAGAAAACAAGTTTTTTTATACATGTATTTTATTAGATTTTCTTGATAATTTTTTTACTCAACATGTATAAATACACATACAAGCCATTCCACTAAAAATCCCTTCCCACAAACATTCCCCTCCAAAAATGTACCCCTCATTTGTACATACATTATCACAATGGAAACCATTAAAGCATTGACCCTTAAAGTTTTTACTCCATGCATCACAAAAACCAGCACTAGCACCCTCCACAACTTCAATTTCTGCATAAAAAAAAAAAAATTAAAAAAATAGAGGAGTGATTTAACAGCTCAGTCCGCTAGTGATATTGTCCGCTTTGTACCTAAGTTCGCACGACTTTAAAACGTGTCACTAGTAGATAAGGTTTGTTTACTTATATATCCAACATCTCTTGTGTGTTTTGTCTATGTGAGACTTCTATCTAAAGATGGGTTGTTACATACACCTCCCCCCCCCCCCCTTTTATGGACTCAGCATTCTCGCTGAGGTTTGTCCTACCATATGGGATTCACCCAGACTCAACACTGAGGTTTCGCCTAGACTCACCAGGATTCGCTTAAACTCAGTTCAACTCTGACCCACATCAACAAGGTTGACATAAGAGTGATTATGATACCATCTTTAACAGTCCAATCCACTAGTGATATTGTCAGCTTTGGACCTAGGCTTGCACAGCTTTAAAGCGCATCACTAGTAGGTAAGACATGTTTACTTATATATATATCCAACATCTCTCCTGTGTTTTACCGATATGAGACTTCTATCTAAAGATGTGTTGTACTGTTGTTTAATGACCCAACCCGCAAGTGATATTATCCGCTTTGGCCCTTGGCCGAACAACTTTAAAATGTGTTACTAGTAAGTAAGGTTTATTTACTTATATACCCAACATCTCTCCTGCGTTTTGCCCGATATAAGACTTCAATCTAAACATGGATTATTACGAGTGATAAGAAAAAAAATGTAATTACTTGTTATAACTTATAATGAGTTATAAGTACGACTGGTACCATTTCGATGTGTGCAATAATAATATAAAAAATATTTAAAGTATATTAATATTTAAATTTGAATCTTTTTTCTTTACTCACCATAAATTGAAGCAATGAGGAACAAGCAAAGAAGTATCACAAGAAACCTAGAATAGAAAACATAATATTTAGCCATTTTCAACCCTAGTTTCTTCTTTAATTTCTATGGAATAACTAGAAGTTTAATTGTTATAAGAATTAGGTACAATATATATAAATTTGGATATCAATAATTAATATATTATAGAATTAACAAAATTCTTGGTATCTTCACAATCAATAATGAAGACAACAAATTTACTTTGATAAATAAGAGATCAACTCATGAATTTTTTTATTTTTTTTGTTTAACTTTTTCTTAATTACTTGACTTTTGTTTTTGTTTGTATTGATTGTTACATTCACAATATACCAATTTATTTTTGTAAATTATCAATTCCAACATAATAAAAGTCCAAAAGCAAAACATAAATAATTTTTTTTTAAAAAACATGTGTAATTTCTTGTGAAATATAGGTCAAATATAAGAGTTCAAAATTAATGCATTGATGATATAAAAATAATCACACAATAAGATGGTAAGGTAATTATAGATAATATTCTTGATAAATATTAAACTTTGATATAAATAATAATTAGTTAAGCTGCTATGACATGTTAAAATTATTCTATAAAAAAAAAATCATAATTTTGGTTCATCTCTTCTATAGGTCGATTATAAGAATTTAAATTACAACACTGATCGTGTAAAAGGTATTAACTCAATAAGATCGATCATAACATAATTATTGATAATTTTTTGTATAAACATTAACATGTAGTATGATGAAAACTAAGTTATCACATGTTAAAATACATAATCGATAGTCATATAAAATATTCTTTACATATTCGATGTATATAATTTAAATTTGAATTATAAATATCGAAAAACATAGCTTATTGGATCCTTGTTTCTTAAAGGAATCAAGAGTATATTAACTCGTTGTTTTTCATGTTGATTTTTGGAATTTAGATACCAAGAGATTTAATTCTAATTTTTGAATTGTTGCACATTATATGTGCAAGGTCTACAATAATATGTCTTATCACGTGTAAGTCTGATTCTTTTTTTTTAATTAATATGATGATAAAATACATTAAAAATAAAATCTCTTTTGATAATGTGTATCAGATAGACTTTTGAAAACCTAAATTGTTTAAATTTTATTTGTTCTAATGTGTTGAATTATGTGATTATTTTATCTAAAATTTAAGTTAGTAGAAAGGGTGTGCAAATATTAATTTATGAACTTATCTCTACAATTTAAGTGCCATATTTTACGTTTTAATTTATGTAGCATAGTTTGAATTAACAAATGTTTAAAAAAGAAATACAAACTTTTGAAACTTGTAATGTAATGACCTTAGCGGCCATTTTAAAAATTATTCCAAAAATTACTATTTTACCTCTCCAGTTAGTCCCCTCTGGTGTTATTTAATCAACTTGCATGATCGATTTTGGATTGTAGTAAAAAAGTTGAGAATTTTGCGAGTTTTTGAGTTTCAATGCTTAAGTTGTGCTAAAAGTGAGTTTTGATACCATTAGGAGTTTCGAATCTCGGAATAGAATTTCATTGATTCCATCAATTTAGGAATATGGAAATTGGTCTAGGAGAAGTGTCAGAATTAAATTCGGAGTTCGTTGTGAAATTGAGGTCTGAAGTTGGAAATGTTGGTTTAAAACGAACTAAGTTTGACCTTGATCAATTTTGAGTTTGGGTGCTCAGATTAGATTTTTTTTATCATTTTGTTAGTTTCGGGAAGTGATTTTAGGCCTAAAGGGGCATCGTCATATTTTTTGAGAGTCCCGAGGGAATTTTGGTATTTTTGCGCCTTAAACTAGGTTAGTCGCGCATCATCGGATTTCGAGTCAAGGAGACCTCAGATTCAATTTTTGATGGTTCCATTGAGTCCGAAACGTTGAATTTAGTAGGGTATCATATATGGTTTGTCGTTATGGGGTTCCAACCGAATCTCGAGGGTCTGATTAGAGACTTTGCAAGTTTTCAAAAATCTGATATCTAGTGCCTCTGTTTATTCTTCGCAATCGCGGGCATGAGTTCCACATTTGTGAAGGTGTCCCTCTTCGTGCTTCGCGATTGCGAACAGGGGTCTCTGATCGTGATGTTATACCTTTTTTGTGCTTCCCGATCGCGTAGGTGGAGTCTGAGAGTTGTAGAACCACCTTTTAGTAAGAAATCGAGATAGTTTTAAGGCAGGATAGTGGATACATTGTGAAATGTGACAACCCGTGTCCACAAGGAGATATGAGATATTCTAACTGAGGAATATATGATTTGCGAGGCTCCCATGGATCCTGCCTGGAAGCACAATCAGCAGGTGTATAAGACAGTCTTGATTCCACCCACATTGCATACACTGCATCATCATTAGCATTGTGGCACCATTGAATTTGAGTGGAAAATTGCATGGTAATTTGTGTTTATTCATTATTGTACTATATGATGTGTAGTTATATTTATATATATTGGTGACACTTTGACAAACTGACTTTTCTGACGTAGGTGAATGATCCTAGTTTATTTAATTTTGTTTTCTCAGTCAGTTTACTGGGTACATATTACGTATACTCACCACTACTTCTTCTCTCCCGTAGCTTCTAGTCAGGGACTGTCACCTGACAGTTGATTGTTGATTGTACAGTTGGTTCTACTTCCATTTAGTGGTGAGGCTCAAGGTCTCGAGTCCCCAGTAGATATTACTTTTTAATATTAGTAGTTTTTATTTTGAATTTGAGACTATGATGTATTTGTTTCCTTTCAATAACAGTTTAAATACTCTTTTGAACTTGTGACACCAAATCTTGATGATGTATTTTTGTATCTATCTGTCTTTTAAACTGTTATACTATTTATCTTGAGATTCTAAAGGTATTTTATAATTGTTATCTCATACCCTTTGAATAATTCTGAAATGAGTGACAAGTTTACTAAATGTAGAACTACATACTTGATAGTACATACACAAAATTAGATACACTTTTATTTTTATACAATCATGAATAACCACAAGTATTATTCACCTGTTTTTATTTTTTACAATAAGAACAGGTTTTTTTATACATAGATTTGATCAAACATTATTATTTGATAATTTCATATATTATATATTATTATTTAACAGAAATATTCACACATACAAACATATCCCCAATGAATTCCTTGCCATTCACATTCTCCAGAAGGATTTCCCTCCTGCACACATGTTTCCTGACAATGAGCAGATTCATAGCATTGCCCACTAAATGTTGCACTAAATTTCTTGCAAATTCCATTCTTCACACCATTAACATCTACATCCAAAAGAAAATAATTAAAAAAAAATTTAAAAAAAGTGTTTGG
>JBCEWC010004708.1:0-26605 GCA_038996855.1 Solanum aculeatissimum
ATATAGTATTATAAATAGGGTCTCAATGTAATAATGTAGACAACAATTCAATAATATTTTCTCCTATATTTCTCACACCAGTAAAAGAGTAGCTTGATCAGCAGCTCAAATTAAGTGACTAGCTTCATTGAGGGTGTTGTTCTTACTTGTGTTGCAGGTGTCAGTGAGGAAAAAAAAGAAGCCGTGGGGGAGCCTAAAGGACAAGATTGTAGCCCTGCAAAAGCTAGTTTCTCCCCATGGCAAGGTAAGTAATTGGCGGAAACTACATTCGGCATTTATCTTTTTTTCCATGACTAGCCAGCTTCCCTCTTTCTCTAATTACTAGCCTGTTTTGGCAAAAAGCTTTTCCGAGGCTAAAAGTAAGTTGGTTTTTATTTCAAAGTTGAGGTGTTTGGCCAAGAGTTTAGTAGAAAGGGTGACTTTGGGTGGAAGCTGAAGCTGAAAAAGTAGCTTCTCCCCAGAAGTACTTTTGAGAAAATAAATGTGACTCTTTAGGACAAAAGACATGATGTCGGGTTCTACTATTATAGCAACTATGACTCCTTACGTGATAAAAGCACCCTCACTATAATAGTGAACGAGCTGGGGTGTTATAAGAGCACCCTTGTTATAATCGGACAAAAGGCATGATGTCGTAGTTGTTATAATAGTAGAACTACCCGACATCCTGTCTTTTATCCTAAAGAGTCGCGTTGGTATTTATTTCATCGTTAAAAAGCACTTTTTAAAAGTTTTGACCAAACACTAATTGTTGCTCAAAAGTACTTTTTCAAATTGATTAGCCAAACTCAAATGTTTCTCTCCATAAGTACCTTTTTTGAAAAGCTAAGCTGATTTTATTGCAGGTTGAGACAGCTCCAGTCCTCCATGAGGCTCACAACTCTATTACTTCTCTAAAAAAACAGATTCAGGTTCGATATCTCAATGCATTGAAGTAAAATCAGACGTTCTTCTCGTTTCTTGTTTTCCTTTCGGAGTGCATTATCCTCCGTTTACTCATTTGTCTACAGGACTTGTGTAAAACGGCAAGAAGCAACAATGGTTCCTTTTTTCACTCACAGGTAAAAATATGCTAAATCTTTTGATATACTTCAAAAATCATTGCTATTTCCTTCACGAATTATTTATTGACGGAGTAAACAGAATAGCAGGGGGAAAGAAATCGATGTACAAAACCGAGGTTTTTGCTTGGTTCCAGTGTCACTTGTGCAGAAACTAATAGACGAAGACGTTTACCACGATGAAAACAGCTCTTTATAGTTTTTATCAATGGAGTAATCAACTAATAATCTAAGTTTCAGTACCAGAACTAGCTCATCTTCTTATCTTTTGTGTTTTTGTTCAAAACATTCTAGGAAACCAGGAGACAGTTATTTTATGATGTTTCCACTTTATTTTTCATGTCAGTTGCTCTTACCAACCAATTATCTATACACAAATTTTCATCAAAATATTAGTATTTGATATGTTAATATTAAAAGGAAATGATCTGCATTCACTGATACATATCCAAGGGGTCTGAGAGGGGTAGGATGTATGTAGATTTTATCCCCATCTTCGTGGGGCAGAAATGTTTACGATAAACACTGTTCAAAAACACTATTGGAAAGCATGTTCTATCCAACATAATCAATGTAATTCTACAAAGTGAGGATAGAATAGTGCGATAATCGAAACATACCTATATATTGCTATTTTCTACATTAATATTCACTCCTTCCCCACCCATGTACTCCCTATTCAAAATATGTTAAAAGAGAAATCAAAAAGTGTCAACTCCTAAGGTTCTAGTAGTTTGAATTTACCATCAAATGATGTGTAGCTATTGATAGGAAGCACTTTTCCTAAATGGATTTTATGTGGTGAATTTAAATTAGTCAAGCTTTAGTGCGAGTAAACCAATAATGTGTATGCTAAGAATAATAATCTAAGATATAATTTCAGTGGTGGTAGTTGTGATCCACAATCAGCAGTTTCTGTCTATTTCCATGAACTCTTTCAAGAATAATGAAACAACCATGATATAAAACATTGACTAATTTATATAAGATGAAAGAAAATATTGACAAATTTATTCACTATTTCAAATAGTTCAATGATTGTTTAATTAATGACAGAAATTGGTTCATTGAAGATGGACGCAATAGGGCCCGTAACTCAGAGGATTAGAGTACGTGGCTACGAATTATGATAGTGAGGATTTAAGTTCGTCCTCGCTAACAACCGGCCTAAAAGGAAAGTACCTTTCCCTCTTAGAGTAGAGAAATTATGAATTAGAAGTCATGAAACTTAGGTGGCGAGTCTTTTGTTAAAATGAATGACTTTCTTTTTTATCTTTATATAAATTTTGGAAAAAATTTATGAATTGATACACATTAAAAGTTGAAATAATTCTGAATTTCTATTTTATGACGCATAAATTTGAGAAAATAAACTGATGTCTGTCTTAACAATTGGTATTATCTATTATGCTATTTCAAATGGAACTATAAAATTTGAGTTCAAATAGTGTTGGTCATATACCTTCGAAAAAATTTATGAACTATTACACACGAAAAGTTGGTTCAATCTTGAATTTCAATTTATAAGGTAATCACTAATGGACCCATTAAATTTGAACACAAACAAAGTCAACCACACATAGTTTGGAAATTCATAGATTAACACATAAAAAATTGAATTTTTTTATGAATTGTAGTTTAGTGACACGTAGATTCCAAAAAAGGAATGTTTGCCTCTCGAGAACAAGGTATAGCCTATTAATTATTTAGTGGTACGACTTTCGGTTAATTTTTTTGACAAAATCTAAAGAATTCCAAAAGCCTCGTTTTAATTAACGTCTTTTTTAGCATTTAGGAGTCACTCAATAAGATAGGTGATTTTCTCAATTTTTTGTGTTAGCATATGAATTTTTTTGGTAGTATGACTTTTGATCAAATTTTTCATAAAATCTTTATAAAATCATTCGTAATGATCTGGAAAGAATTCTTATAGCCTTGCCCTGATCCACAAAGTTTTTTTTAGCATTTAGGGGATCACTCAACAAGAATTAGACGATTTTCTTTATTTTTCATGTGTGTTAGCTTATAAATATTTTTTTGGTATAATTTTTGGTCAATTGTTTTTGCAAAATATTTACAGAACTGTCCATAATAACATGCGAAGGAATCTCTGTAGCTTTGCCTTGATTCACAGTTTTTTTAATCATTTAAGAACCACTAAATAGGAAATTGACAATTTTCTCCATTTTGTGTGTTAGCTCATGAATTTTTTGGTGGTATGATTTTTGATCAATTTTATAGCTAAATACTTACAAAATCGTCCGTAATGACTTGGTAAAGAATTTCTATAGCCCCATCCTGATCCACACGACTTATTTTAACATTTAAGCCTCTTTCAATAAGAATTGATTTCTTCATTTTTTTGTGTATGCTAGGTCATTAACTTATTGGTTGTATGATTTTCAGTCAATCTTTTCGTGAAACATTTACAAAATTGTCCTTAATGGTTTGAGGGAGAATTCCTATAGCCTTGCTTTGATCCACACAACTTCTTTTAGCATTAAGGGGCCACTCAACAAAAATTATGTGATTTTTTCATTATTCATGTGTTAGCCTATGAATTTTCGGTTATATGAATTTCAATCAATATTTTTGCAAATATTTTACAGAATCGTCTGTGGTGATTTGAGAAAAAATTTCTTCGCAATGATCCACGTGTCTTTTTTAACATTTAGGAGTCACTCAAGAGAAATTAGGTGGTTTCCTCCAATTTTCATAGGTGTTAGCCCATGAATATTTTAGTGATATGCCTTTCGGTCAATTTTTTTTTTATCTTGAACTCTTTACCAAGAGAAAGGCCCAGCTGGCTCGGCGGGGTTGGAGATGGCTTGGTAGGATTTTATGGGCCAAGGAATAGGAAACAAACAATTTTGGCTATTTTTCGTGGGTGTTAGCCCACGGTTCCTGGCGCTGCCCGGGGATCGGGGAATACTTTCCTGAAAAATTATACTGAGGGGTCCGTAACGAGCCAAGAAAGAGGCCTGGGTGACACGACTGGGTTGGAGATGGCCTGGTAGGATTTTATAGGCCAAGAAAAAAGAAACAGGCGGTTTGGGCAGTTTTTCGTGGGTGTTAGCCCACGATTCCTGGCGCTTTCTGAGGCTTGGGGCCAACTTCACCAAAAAATTATATCGAGGGGTACGAAACAAGCCAGGCAAGAGGGCTAGGTGGCTCGGCAGTGTTGGAGATGACCTGGTAGGATTTTATGGGCAAAGGAATTGGAAATAGGCGATTTGGACAGTTTTTCATGGGTGTTAGCCCACTATTCTCGGCGCTGTCTGGGGATTGGGGCTGACTTTCCCAAAATATTATACCGAGGGATCCGTAATGAGCTAGAAAAGAGGCCCAGGTGGCCCAGCGGGGTTTGAGATGGCTGGTAGGATTTTATGAGCCAAGGAACAGGAAATAGGCAATTTGAGAAATTTTTTGTGGGTGTTAGCCCACTGTTCCTAGCGATGCCCGAGGTTCGGGGCAAACTTTCACAAAATATTATACCGAGGGGTACATAACGAGCCAGGCAAGAGGCCCAGGTGGCCCGATGGGGTTGAAGATGGCCTGGTAGAATTTTATGGACCAAGGAATAGGAAAAATGCGATTTGAGCAGTATATCGTGGGTGTTAGCCCACGGTTCTCGGCGCTGCCTGGGGCTCGGGGCCAACTTTCCCGAAACATTATATCGAGTGGTCCGTAATGAGCCAGGCAAGAGGCCCAGGTAGCCCAGCGGGGTTGGAGATGACCTGGTAGGATTTTATGAGCCAAAGAAAAGGAAATAAGAGATTTTGACAGTTTTTCGTGGGTGTTACCCCATGACTCCTGGTTCTGCCCGGAGCTCGGGACCAAATATCCCAAAAACATTTTTTGAGGGGTCCTTCACGAGCCACATAAGAGGCCCAGGAGGCCCGGCGGGGTTGGAGATGGTCTGGTAGGATTTTATGAGCAAAGGAACAGGAAATAAGTGATTTTGGTAAGTTTTCGTAGGTGTTAGCCCACGGTTCCTGGCGCTGCCCAGGGCTCGGGGCCGACATTTCTGAAAAATTATTCCGAGGGGTCCGTAACGAGCCAGGCAAGAGTCCCAAGTAGACCGACAGGGTTGGAGATGACCTAGCAAGATTTTATGGGCCAAGGAATAAGAAACATGAAATTTGGGTAGTTTTTTGTGGGCGTTACCCCACGGTTCCTGGCGCTACCCGGGGCTCGGGGCCAACTTTCCCAAAATATTATAGTGAGGGGTCTGTAACGAGCCAGACAAGAGGCCCAGGTGGCCTGACGGGGTTGGAGATGGCTTGGTAGAGTTTTATTGGTCAAGGAACAAGAAACAAACGATTTGAGCAGTTTTTCTTAGGTGTTAGCCCACGGTTCCTGGCGCTGCCTAGGGCTCGGGGCCAACTTTCCAACAAATTATACTGAAGGGTCTGTATCAAGCAAAGAAAGAGGTCGAGGTGGACCGACGGGGTTGGAGATAGCTTGGTAGGATTTTATGGGCCAAGGAACAAGAAACAGACGATTTGGGAAGTTTTTGTGGGTGTTAGCCCATGGTTTCTGGCGCTACCCGGGGCTCGGGGCCAACATTCCCAAAAAATTATACCTAGGGGTCCGTAACGAGCCAAGCAAAAAGCGCAGGTGGCCCAACAGGGTTGGAGATGGCCTGGTAGGATTTTATGCGCTAAGAAACGGGAAACAGATGGTTTGGACAGTTTTTTATGGGTGTTAGACCATGGTTCCTGGCACTATCCATGGGCACGGGGCCAACGTTCTCAAAAAATTATACCGAGGGGTCTGTAACGATCCAGGAAAGAGGCCCAAGTGGCCCGCCGAGGTTGGATATGGCCTGGTAGTATTTTATGGATCAAGGAACAAGAAATAGGCGATTTGGGCAGTATTTTCTGGGTGTTAGCCAACGGTTCCTAGCGCTGCCCGAGGCTCGGGGCCAACTTTTGCAAAATATTATACTGAGGGGGCTGTAACGAGCCAAGCAAGAGGTCCAGGTGTCCTGTCGGGATTGGATATGGCATGATTTTATTTTATGGGTCAAAGAACAAAAAACAAGCGATTTAAACAGTTTTTTATGGGTGTTAGCCCACGGTTCATGGCGCTTCTCGGGGCTCGGGTCCAATTTTCCCCAAACAATTATACCAAGGGGTCTGTAGCGATCCAGACAAGAGGCCCAAGTGGCCCGCCGGGGTTGGATATATCCTTGTAGTATTTTATGGTCCAAGGAACACGAAACAAATGATTTGGGCAGTTTTTTATGGGTGTTAGTCCATGGTTCCTGGAGCTGCCCGGGGCTCGGGGCCAACTTTCCCAAAAGGTTATACCAGGGGGTCTATAATGAGCCAGAAAAGAGGCCTAGGTAGCCCGCCGGGGTTGGATATGGTCTGGTAGTATTTTATGGGCCAAGGAACAAGAAACAAGCGATTTGGGTAGATTTTCGTGGGTGTTAGCCCACAGTTCATGGCGCTGCCCAGGGTTCGGGGCCAACATTCCAAAAAAAAAAATACCGAGGGGTCTGTAACGATCCAGACAAGAGCTCTAGGTGGCCCGCCAGGGTTGGATATGGCCTGGTAGTATTTTATGGGCCAAGGAACAAGAAAGAGACGATTTGAGCAGTTTTTCATGGGTGTTAGCCCACTGTTCCTGGCGTTGTCCAGGGCTCGGGGCCAACTTTCTCAAAATATTATATCGAGAGGTCTGTAACGAGACAGGCAAGAGGCCCAGGTGGCCCGCCGGGGTTGGATATGGCCTGGTAGTATTTTATGGGCCAAGGAATAAGAAACATGCGATTTGGGCAATTTTTCATGGGTGTTAGCTCATGATTGCTGGCGCTGCCCGAGGCTCGGGGTCAACTTTCCCAAAAAAGTATACCGATGGGTCTGTAACGAGCTAGGTAAGAGGCCTAGGTGGCCCACCGGGGTTGCATATGTCCTGGTTGTATTTTAAGGGCCAAGGAACAAGAAACAGAAGATTTGGGCAATTTTTCGTGGGTGTTAGCCCACGGTTCCTAGAGCTGCCCGGGGCCAGTTTTCCCCTAAAATGATACTGAGGGGTCTGGAATGAGCCAAGCAAGTGGCTCAGGTGGCTCGCCGGGGTTGGATATGGCCTGGTAGTATTTTATGGGCCAAGGAATACGAAATAGGCAATTTAGACAATTTTTCGTGGGTCTTAGCCTACGGTTCTTGGCGCTGCCGGGGCTCATTGCTAACTTTCCTAAAATATTTTAACGAGGGGTCTGTAGCGAGCCAGGCAAGAGGCCCAGGTATCCCGCCGGGGTCTGATAAGGCCTGGTAGTATTTTATGCGCCAAGGAATAAGAAACAGGCGATTTGGGGCAGTTTTCGTGTGTGTTAGCCCACGGTCCTGGCACTTCCCGGGGCACGGGGCTAACTTTCCAAAAATATTATACGGAGGGGTCTGTAACGAGCCAAACAAGAGGCCTAGGTGGCCCGCCGGGGTTGTATATGGCCTGGTAGTATTATATGGGCCAAGGAACAAGAAACTTGCGATTTGAGCAATTTTTTGTGGGTGTTAGCCCACGGTTCCTGGCGCTACTTGGGGCTCGAGGCTAACTTTCCCAAAAGATTATATTGAGGGGTTTGCTACGAGCCAGGTAAGTGGTCCAGGTGTCGCGCAGGGGTTGGTTATGGCTTGGTTTTATTTTATGGTCCAAGGAACAAGAAATAGATAATTTGAACATTTTTTTGTAGGTGTTAGCCCACGGTTCCTGACGCTTCTTGGGGATCGGGGCCAACTTTCCCAGAACGTTATATCGAGGGGTCTGTAACAAGCCAGGCAAGTTGCCCAGGTGGCCCGCCGGGGTCTGATATGGCCTGGTAGTATTTCATTGGCAAAGGAACAAGAAACAAGCAATTTGAACAGTTTTTCGTGGGTGTTAGCCCAATGTTCCTGGCGCTGCCCGGGGCCAAGTTTCTAAAATAATTATACCAAGGGGTCTGTAACAAGCCAGGCAGGAGGCTCGACGGGGTTTGACATATCCTGGTAGTATTTTATGGGCCAAGGAACAAGAAACAAATGATTTGGGTAGTTTTTCGTGGGTATTAACCCACGGTTCCTGGCGCTGCACGGGGTTCGGGGCCAACTTTCCCAAAATATTATACCTAGGGGTCTATAACAAGCTAGGAAAGAGGCCCAGGCAGCCCATCGGGGTTAGATATGGCCTGATAGTTTTTATGGGCCAAGAAAAAAGAAATAGGCAATTTGACCAGTTTTTTGTGGGTGTTTGCGCACGATTCCATGCGCTATTCAGCGCACGATTCCATGCGCTATTCAGCGCACGGTTCCATGCGATGCTCGGCGTTCGGGACCAACTTTCTCAAAATATTATATCAAGAGGTTTGTAACGAGCCAGACAAGAGGCCTAGGTGGCCCACCGGGGTTGGATATGGCCTGGTAGTATTTTATCGGCCAAGAAATATGAAACAAGTGATTTGGGCAGTTTTTCGTGGGTGTTAGCCCACAGTTCCTGGCACTGCCCGTGGCTCGGGGTCAGCTTTCCAAAAATATTATACCGAAGGGTCTGTAACGAGCTAGGCAAGAGGTCCAGGTTGCCCGCCGGGGTTGGATATGGTATGGTAGTATTTTATGGGGCAATGAACAAGAAACAGGCAATTTGCACAGTTTTTTGTGGGTCTTAGCCCATGGTTCCTGGCGCTACCCACGACTTGGGGTTAATTTCCCTAAACATTATACCCAGGGGTCTGTAACGGGCAAGGCAAGAGGCCTAAGCGGGCCCTCCTAGGTTGAATATAGACTGGTAGTATTTTGTGGGCCAAGGAACAAGAAACAGGCGATTTGAGCATCTTTTCGTGGGTATTAGCCCATGGTTCCTGGCGCTGCTTGGGGCTCTGGACCAATTTTTCCAAAAAATTATACTGAGGGGTCTGTAACAAGCCTGGCAAGAGGCCCAAGTAGCCCGCCAGGGTTGGATAGGGCTTGGTAGTATTTTATGGGCCAAGGAACAAGAAATAAGCGATTTGGGATGTTTTTCATGGGTGTTAGACCATAATTCTAAGCGCTGCCTGGGGCTCGAGGCCAACTTTCCCAAAAAATTATATCGAGGAGTCTGTAACGAGCAAGGCAAGAGGCCTAGGTAGCCCGCCGGGGTTGGATATGGCCTGGTAGTATTTTATGGGCCAAGGAATAAGAAACATGCAATTTGGGCAATGTTTCGTGGGAGTTAGCCCACGGTTCCTGGCGCTGCCCGGGGCTCGGGGCTAAATTTCCTAAAAAATTATACAGGGGTTTGTAACGAGCCAGGAAAGAGGCGTAGGTGGCCCGCTGGGGTTGGATATGGCTTCGTAATATTTTATGGGCCAAGGAACAAGAAATAGGCGATTTGGTAGTTTTTCGTGGGTGTTAGCCCATGTTTCCTATCGCTTCCCGGGGCTTGGGACCAACCTTCCCAAAATATTATACCGAGGGGTCTGTAAGGATCCAGGCAAGGGGACCTGATGGCCCACCGGGGTTGGATATGGCCTGGTAGTATTTTATGGGCCAAGGAACAAAAAATAAGCAATTTGGGCAGTTTTTCGTGGGTGTTAGCCCACGGTTCCTGGCACTGCCCAGGGCTCTGGGCCAACTTTCCCTAAATATTATACCGAGGGGTCTATAATGAGTTAGGCAAGAGGCCTAGGTTGCCCACTAGGGTTGGATATGGCCTAGTAGTATATTATGGGCCAAGGAACAAGAAATAGACAATTTGGGCAGTTTTTCGTGTGTGTTAGCCCACGGTTCCTGGCGGTGCTTGGGGCTCGGGGCTAACTTTCTGTAAAAATAATATCGAGGGGTCTATAACGAGCCAGGCAAGAGGCCTAGGTGGCTCACCGAAGTTGGATATGGCCTGGTAGTATTTTATGGGGCAAGGAACATGAAACATGCAATTTGGACAGTTTTTCTTGGGTGTTAGCCCATGGTTCCTGGCGCTGCCCGGGGCTCGGTGCAAACTTTCTCAAAATATTATACCAAAGGGTCTGTAACGATCTAGTCAAGAGGACCAGGTGGCCAGCCGGGGTTAGATATGGCCTGGTAGTATTTTATGGCCTAAGGAACAAGAAACATGTGATTTGAGATGTTTTTCGTGGGTGATAACCCACGGTTCCTGGAGCTGCCCGCGGCTCGGGACTAACTTTACATAAAAATTATACCCAGAGGTCTGTAGCGAGCATGGAAAGAGGCCAAGGTGTCCCTCCGAGGTTTGATATGGCTTGGTAGTATTTTATGGGCCAAGGAATAAGATACAGGCGATTTGGGCAGTTTTTTGTGGGTGTTAGCCCATGGTTCCTGGCACTGCCAGGGGTTCAGGGCCAACTTTCCCAATAAATTATATCGAGAAGTCTGTAACGAGCAAGGCAAGAGGCGCATGTGGCCCACCAGGATTGGATATGGCTTTGTAGTATTTTATGGGCCAAGGAAGAAAAAATAGGCAATTTGGGATATTTTTCATGGGTGTTGGCCCACAGTTCCTAGCGCTGCCTGGGGCTCGGGGCCAACTTTCTGAAATAATTATATCGAGAAGTCTGTAATGAACAAGGCAAGAGGCCCAGGTGGCCCGCCTGGGTTGGATATGGCCTTGTAGTATTTTATGGTCCAAGGAACAAGAAACATGTAATTTGGGCAGTTTTTCATAGGTGTTAACACATAGTTCCTGGCGCTGCCTGGGGGTCGGGGCTAACTTTTCCAAAACATTATACCGAGGGGTATGCAGTGATCCATGCAAGAGGCCCAGGTGGCCCTCCGGTGTTGGATATGGCCTGGTAATATTTTATGGGTCAAGGAACAAGAAAACGATGATTTGGGTAGTTTTTCGTAGGTGTTAGCTCATGGTTCCTGGCACTGCCCGGGGCTCAGGGCCAACTTTCCCAAAATATTATATCGAGGGGTCTGTAACGAGCCAGGAAAGAGGCCCAGGTGGATCGTCGGGGTAAGATATGGCCTAGTAGTATTTTATGGGCTAAAGAACAAGAAACAAGCGATTTGAGCACTTTTTCGAGGGTATTAACACATGATTCCTGGCGTTGCCTGGGGTTCGGGGCTAATTTTCCCAAAACAATATACTGCAGGGTCAGTAACGAGCCAGGCAAGAGGCTCAGGTGGTCCTCCGAGGTTGGATATTTCCTGATAGTATTTTATGGGCCAAGGAACAAGAAACAAGCGATTTGGGCAATTGTTTGTGGGTTTTAGCCCACGGTTCCTGGCGTTGCCTGGGGCTAGGGGCCAACTTTCCCAATAAATTATATCGAGGGGTTTGTAGCAATCAATGTAAGAGGCCCAAGTGGCCCTCCGGTGTTGGATATGGTGTGGTAGTATTTTATGGGTCAATGAATAAGAAAAAGATAATTTGGATAAATTTTTGTGGGTGTTAGCCCACAGTTCCTGGTGCTGCCCGAGGCTCGGGGCCAACTTTCCCAAAATATTATACCGAGGGGTCTATAATAAGCCAGGCAAGAGGCCTAAGTGGCCCATTGGAGTTGGATATGGCCTGGTAAAATTTTATGGGCTAAGGAACAAGAAACAGACGATTTGGGCAATTGTTCGTGGGTGTTAGCACGTGATTCATGGCGCTGCCCTGGGCTCGGGGCAAACATTTCCAAAAAAATATACAGAAGGATCAGTAACGAGCGAGGCAAGAGGCCCAAGTGGCCCGTCGGATTTGGATATGGTCTTGTAGTATTTTATGGGCCAAGGTACAAGAAATAGGCAATTTGGGCAGTTTTTGTGGGTGTTAGCCCACGGTTCCTGGCGTTACCCGGAGCTCCGGGCCAAATTTCACAAAAAATAATATCGAGGGTCTGTAACGAGCCAGGAAAGAGGCCCAAGTGGTCCGCCATGGTTGGATATGTCCTGGTAGTATTTTATGGGCCAAGGAACAAGTAACAGACAATTTGGGAAGTTTTTCATGGGTGTTAGCCCACGGTTTTTGGCGCTGCCCGGGGCTAACTTTCTAAGAATTTTATACCGAAGGGTCTGTAACGAGCCAGAAAAGAGGCCCAGGTTGGTCGCCCTGGCTGGATATATCCTTGTAGTATTTTATGGGTCGAGGAAAAAGAAACAGGTGATTTGGGCAATTTTTCGTAAGTGTTAGACCACAGTTCCTGGCGCTGCCTAGGGCTCGGGGTTAAATTTCCCAAAATATTATACCGAGGGGTCTGTAACTAGCCAGACAAGAGGCCTAGGTGTCCCACTAGGGTTGGATATGGCTTGGTAGTATTTTATAGGTCAAGGTACTAGAAATAGGCGATTTGGATAGTTTTTCGTGGGTGTTAGCCCACAGTTCCTGTCGCTGCCCGAGGCTTGGGCCCAACTTTCCCAAAAACTTATACCAAGGGGTCTGTAAGGATCTAGGAAAGGGGACCAGGTGGCCTTCTGAGGTTGGATATGACCTGGTAGTATTTTATGGGCCAAGGAATAAGAAACAGGCGATTTGGACAGTTTTTCGTGAGCGTTAGCCCACGGTTCCTGGCGCTGCCCGGGGCTCAGGGTCAACTTTCCCAAAAAATTATATCGAGGGGTCTGTAACGAGTAAGACAAGAGGCCTAGGTGGCCTGCCAGGGTTGGATATGGCTTGGTAGTATTTTATGGGCCAAGGAACAAGAAACAGGCAATTTGGGCAATTTTTCATGGGTGTTAGCCCACGGTTCCTGGCGATGCCTGGGACTCAGGGTCAACTTTCCCAAAAATTTATATCGAGGGGTCTATAACGAGTAAGATAAGAGGCCAAGGTGGCCCGCCAGGGTTGGATATGGCTTGGTAGTATTTTATGGGTCAAGGAACAAGAAATAAGCAATTTGGGATGTTTTTTTATGGGTGTTAGCCCATAGTTCTTGGCACTGCCAGGGGCAAACTTTTCCAAAAAATTATATCGAGGGGTCTGTAATGAGAAAGGCAAGAGGCCCAGGTGGCCCGCCGTGGGTGGATATGACCTGCTAGTATTTTATTTGTCAAGGAACAAGAATCATGCGATTTGGGCAATTTTTCATGGGTGTTAGCCCACGGTTCCTGGCGCTGCCTGGGGCTCGGGGCTAAATTTCCAAAAATATTATACCGAGGGGTCTGTAACTAGCCAGGAAAGAGGCCCAGGTGGCCCACCAGAGTTGGATATGGCCTGGTAGTATTTTATGGGACAAGGAACAAGAAAAATGCAATTTAGATAGTTTTTCGTGGGTGTTAGCCCATGGTTTCTGGAGTTGCCTCGGGCTCGAGGCCAATTTTTAAAAATTATTATACCGAGGGGTCTTTAACGATCAAGGCAAGATGACCAGGTGGGCCACCAGGTTTAGATATGGCTTGGCAGTATTTTATGGGCCAAGGAACAAGAAACAAGCGATTTGGGCAGTTTTTCGTGAGCGCTAGCGCACGGTTCCTGGCGCTGCCCGGGGCTCAGGGTCAACTTTCCCAAAAAAATATATCGAGGGGTCTGTAACGAGTAAGACAAGAGGCCCAAGTGGCCCGCCAGGGTTGGATATGGATTGGTAGTATTTTATGGGCCAAGGAACAAGAAATAAGTGATTTGGGACGTTTTTCATGGGAGTTAGCCCATAGTTCTTGGCGCTGCCAGGGGCCAACTTTTCCAAAATATTATATCGAGAGCTTTGTAACGAGCAAGGCAAGAGGCCCAGGTGGCCCGCCAGGGTTGTATATGGCCTGCTAGTATTTTATGAGCCAAGGAACAAGAATCATGCGATTTGGGCAATTTTTCATGGGTGTTAGCCCACGGTTCCTGGCGCTGCCTAGGGCTCGGGGCCAGCTTTCCCAAACCGTTATACCGAGGGGTCTGTAACGATCCAGGCAAGAGGCCTTGGTGGCCCGTCGGGGTTTGATATGTTCTAGTAATATTTTATGGGCCAAGGAACAAGAAACACGTGATTTGGGCTATTTTTCGTGGGTGTTAGCTCACGGTTCCTGGCGCTGCCCGGGGCTCAGGACTAAATTTCCAAAAATTTGATAATGAGGGGTCTGTAACGAGTCAGGCAAGAGGCCCAGGTGCCCTGCCGAGGTTGGATATGACCTTGTAGTATTTTATGGGCCAAGGAACAAGAAATAAATGATTTGGACAGTTTTTCGTAGGTATTAGCCCACAGTTCCTGGCGCTGCCCGGGGCTCGAGGCCAACTTTCATAAAAAATTATACCGAGTGGTCTGTAACGATCCAGGAAAGAGGCCCAGGTGTCCCTCTGGGGTTGGATGTGGCCTGGTAGTATTTTATGGGCCAAGGAACAAGAAACAGACGCTTTGGGTAGTTTTTTATGGGTGTTAGCCCACGATTCCTGGCGCTTCCTGGGGCTCGGGGCTAACTTTTCCTAAAAATTGTACCGAGGGGTCTATAACGAGCCAGGAAAGATGCCCAGGTGGTCTGCCAGGGTTAGATATGGCGTGCTAGTATTTTATTGGTTAAGGAACAAGAAATAGGGGATTTTGATAATTTTTCGTGGATGCTAGGCCAAGATTCATGGCGCTACTCGAGGCTCAGGGCTAAATTTACAAAATAATTATATCGATGGATCTGAAACGAGCTAGGCAAGAGGCCCAGGTGGCCCGCCGGGTTTGGATATGTCCTAGTAGTATTTTATGGGCAGAGGAACAAGAAATAGGCGATTCTGACAGTTTTTTGTTGGTGTTAGCCCACAGTTCCAGTCGCTGCCCGGGGCTCTGGGCCAACTTTCCCAAAAAGTTATATCGAGGGTTCTGTGACGAGCCAAGTAAGAGGCCTAGATGGCCCACCGGGGTTGGATATGGCCTGGCTGTGATTTATGGGCCATGGAACAAGAAACAGGCGATTTGGGTAATATTTTGTGGGTGTTAGCCCACGGGTCACTGCGCTGCCCAAGGTTCTGGGCCAACTTTCCCAAAGTATTATACGAGGGGTCTGTAGTGAGCAAACCAAGAGGCCCAAGTGGCCCACCGGGGTTAGATATGGACTAGTAGTATTTTATGGGTCAAGGAACAAGAAACAGGAAATTTGGGCAGTTTTTCATGGGTGTTAGCCCACGGTTCCTGGCGATGCCCGGGGCTTGGGGCCACCTTTCCAAAAATATTATACCAAGGGGTCTGGAAGGAGCCAGGAAAGAGGCCCAGGATTCCCGCCGGAGTTGGATATGGCCTGGTAGTATATTATGGGGCAATGAACAAGAAAAATGCAATTTAGACAGTTTTTCTTGGGTGTTAGCCCATGGTTCCTGGAGTTGCCCCGAGCTCGAGGTTAATTTTCCCAAAATATTATACCGAGAGGTCTATAAAGATCAAGGCAAAATGACCAGGTGGACCACCGGGTTTAGATATGGCCTGACAGTATTTTATGGGCCAAGGAACAATAAACAGATGATTTGGGAAGTTTTTCGTTGGTGTTTGCCCACGGTTCCTGGTGCTGCCCGTAGCTCAAGGCTAACTTTCCCAAAATATTATATCCAGGGGTCTGTAACGAGCCAAAGAAGAGGCCCAGGTGGCCTTTCGAGGTTGGATATGGCCTGGTAGTAGTTTATGGGCCAAGGAACAAGAAATAGACGATTTGGACAGGTTTTCGTGAGCGTTAGCCCACGGTTCCTGGCTCTGCGCGGGGTTCAGGGTCAACTTTCCCAAACAATTATATCGAGGGATCTGTAACGAGTAAGACAAGAGGCCTAGGTGGCCCGCCAGGGTTGGATATGGCTTGGTAGTATTTTATGGGCCAAGGAACAAGAAATAAGCGATGTGGGACGTTTTTCATGGGTGTTAGCCCATAGTTCTTGGCGCTGCCAGGGGCCAACTTTTCCTAAATAATATATCGAGGGGTCTATAACGAGTAAGGCAAGAGGCCCAGGTAGCCCACCGGGGTTGGATATGACCTGCTAATATTTTATGAGTCAAGGAACAAGAATCATGCGATTTGGGCAATTTTTCATGGGTGTTAGCCCACGGTTCCTTGCGCTGCATGGGGCTCGGGCTCAACTTTCCCAAAATGTTATACCGAGGGGTCTGTAACGAGCCAGACAAGAGGCCTTGGTGGCCCATCGGGGTTTGATATGTTCTAGTAATATTTTATGGGCTAAGGAACAAGAAACAAACGATTTGGGCTATTTTTCGTGGGTGTTAGCCCACGATTCCTGGCGCTGCCCGGGGCTCAGGGCGAAATTTCCATAAATATTATAATGAGGGGTCTGTAATGAGTCAGGCAAGAGGCCCAGGTGGTCCGCTGAGGTTGGATATGACCTGGTAGTATTTTATGGGCCAAGGAATAAGAAATAAGCGATTTTGGAAGTTTTTCATAGGTGTTAGCCCACGGTTCCTGGCGCTGCCCGAGGCTCGGGGCCAAATTTCACAAAATTTATACCGAGGGGTCTGTAACGATCCAGGCAAGAGGCCCAGGTGTCCCTCCGGGGTTGGATGTGGCCTGGTAGTATTTTATGGGCCAAGGATCAAGAAACAGGCGATTTGGGAAGTTTTTTATGGGTGTTAGCCCACGATTTCTGGCGCTACCCGGGGCTAACTTTTACTAAAATTTATACCGAGGGGTCTATAACGAGCGAGGAAAGAGGCCCAGGTGGCCTGGTTTTTCGTGGGTGCTAGACCACGATTCCTGGCGCTGCTCGAGGCTCGGGGCTAACATTTCAAAATAATTAATCCGAGGGATCTGAAACAAGCTAGGCAAGAGACCCAGTTGGCCTGCCGGGGTTGGATATGTCCTAGTAGTATTTTATGGGAAGAGAAACAAGAAATAGACGATTCTGATAATTTTTTGTGGGTATTAGCCCACAGTTCCAGGTATTGCCTGGGGCTCGGGGCTAACTTTCCCAAAATATTGTATCAAGGGTTCTTAACGAGACAGGCAAGATGCCCAGGTGGCCCGTTGGGGTTGGATATGGGCTTGTAGTATTTTATGGGCCAAGGAACACGATTTGGGCAGTTTTTTGTAGGTGTTAGCCCATAGTTCCTATCGCTACCCGGGGTTCTGGGCCAACTTTCCCAAAAAATTATATCAAGGGGTCTGTGACGAGCCAAGTAAGAGGCCTAGGTTGCCCACCGGGGTTGGATATGGCCTGGCTGTGATTTATGGGCCAAGGAACAAGAAACAGGCAATTTGGGTAGTTTTTTGTGGGTGTTAGCCCACGGTTCCAGGGACTGCCCACGGCTCGGGGTGAACTTCCCAAAATATTATACCAAGGGGTCTGTAACGAGCCAGGCAAGAGGCCCAGGTGACCTACCTGGGTTGGATATGACCTAGTGGTATTTTATGGGTCAAGAAACAAGAAAATGAAGATTTGAGAAGTTTTTCGTGGGTGTTAGCCCACAGTTCCTGGCACTGCCCAGGGCTTCGGGCCAACTTTCCCAAAATATTATATCAAGGGGTCTATAATGATCAAGGATAGAGGCCCAGGTGGCCCGCCAGGGATGGATATGGCCATGTAGTATTTTATGGGTCAAGGAATAAGAAACAGGTGATTTAGGTAGTTTTTCGTGGGTGTTAGCGCACGGTTCCTAGCGCTTTCGGGGCTCGAGGCCAACTTTCCAAAAAATATTATACCGAGAGGTGTGTAACGAGCCAGTAAAGAGGCCCAGGTGGCTCGTCAGAGTTGGATATGGCCTCATAGTATTTTATGGGCCAAGAAAAAAGAAGCAGGCGATTTGGATTATTTTTCGTGGGTGTTAGCCCACGGTTCCTGGTGGTGCCCGAGGCTCTGTGCCCACTTTCCCAAAAAATTATATCAAGGGATTTGTAACGAGCAAGGCAAGAGGCCCAGGTGGCCTGCCAGGTTTGGATATGTACTGGTAGTATTTTATGGGCCAAGGAACAAGAAAAAGACGATTTGAGCAGTGTTTCATGGGTGTTAGCCCACGGTTTCTGGCGCTGCCTGAGGATTGGGGCCAACTTTCCAAGAAATTTATACCGAGGGGTCTATAACGATTCAGGCAAGAGGCCCAGGTGGACTTACCAGGTTGGATATGGACTGGTAGTATTTTATGGGCGAAGGAACAAGAAACAAGCGATTTCGGCAGTTTTTCGTAGGTGTTAGTCCACGGTCTTGGCGCAGCCCGGGGCTTAGGGCCAACTTTCCAAAAAATTTATACCGAGGGGTCTGTAACGAGCCAGGCAAAAGGCCCAGGTGGCCCACCATGTTGGATGTTGCCTGGTAGTATTTTATGGGCTAAATAATAAGAAATAAGCGATTTCGGCAGTTTGTCGTGGGTATTAGCCCACGGTTCCTGGCGCTGCCCGGGGCTCGAGGCTAATTTACCTATAAATTATACCGAGGTATCTATAATGAGACAATAAAGAGGCTCAGGTGTCCTGCGGGGATTTGATATGACCTGGTAGTATTTTATGGGCCAAGGAACAAAAAATAGGCAATTTGGGAAGTTTTTCGTAGGTGTCAGCCCACGATTCAAGGCGTTGCTCGTGGCCAACCTTCCCAAAAAATTATACAGAGGGGTCTGAAACGAGCTAGGCAAGAGGCCGAGGTTGCCCATCGGGGTTGGATATGGCCTGGTAGTATTTTATGGGCCAAGGAACAATAAACAGGCGATTTTGAAATTTTTTTTGGGTGTTAGCCCACGGTTCCTGGAACTGCCCATGACTCTAGGCTAACTTTCTAAAATATTATACCGAGGGGTCTGTAATGAGTAAGGCAGGAGGCCTAGGTGGCCCACCGGGGGTGGATATGGTCTAGTAGTATTTTATGGATCAAAGAACAAGAAACAGACGATTTGGGTAGTTTTTCATGGGTGTTAGCCCACAGTTCCTGGCGCTGCCCGAGGCTCGGGGCCAAATTTCCCAAATAATTATATCGAGGAGTCTGTAATATGCAAGGCAAGAGGCCCAGGTGGCCCGTCGGGGTTGGATATGGCTTGGTAGTAATTTATGGGCCAAGGAACAAGAAATATGCAATTTGAGCAGTTGTTTGTGGGTGTTAGCCCACGGTTCCTGGCGCTGCCTGGGGTTCGGGACCTACTTTCAGAAAAAATTATACCGAGGGGTTTGTAGCGATCCATGAAAGAGGCCCACATGGCCCTCCGGTGTTGGATATGTCCTGGTAGTATTTTATGGGTGATGAACATGAAAAAAATAATTTGGGTAGTTTTTCGTGGGTGTTAGCCCACGGTTCCTGGCGCTGCACGGGGCTCAGGGCCAACTTTCTAAAAATATTATACTGAGGGGTCTGTAATGAGCCAAGCAAGAGGCCCAGGTGACCTGCTGGGGTTAGATATGGCCTGGTAGTATTTTATGGGCTAATGAACAAGAAATAGGATATTTGGAAAAATTTTCATGGGTGTTAGCACATGATTCCAAGCGCTGCCCGGGGCTCGGGGCCAACTTTTCCAAAACAATATACCAAGTGGTCTGTAACGAGCATGGAAAAAGGCCTAGGTGGCCCGTCGGGTTTGAGTATGGCCTTGTAGTATTTTATGGGCCAAGGAACAAGAAAAAGGCAATTTGCAAAGGTTTTTGTGGGTGTTAGATAACGGTTCCTGGCGCTGCCTGGTGCTCTGGGCCAACTTTCCAAAAAATAATACCGAGGGGTCTGTAACGATCCAAGAAAGAGGCCCAGGTGGACTGTAGGGGTTGGATATGACCTGGTAGTATTTTATGGGCCAAGGAATAAGTAATAGGTGATTTGGGCAATTTTTCGTGGGTGTAAGCCCACGATTCCTGGTGCTGCTTGGGGCTCGGGGCCAACTTTCCCAAAACGTTATACCGAGTGGTCTGTAAAAATCCAGGCAAGAG
This sequence comes from Solanum aculeatissimum, assembly GCA_038996855.1. Classification (NCBI taxonomy): domain Eukaryota; kingdom Viridiplantae; phylum Streptophyta; class Magnoliopsida; order Solanales; family Solanaceae; genus Solanum; species Solanum aculeatissimum. The sequence goes on from JBCEWC010004708.1 coordinate 19,766, forward strand.
GCCCAGGTGGCACGCCGGGGTTGGTTATGTCCTGGTAGAATTTTATGGGCCAAGGAACAAGAAATAGGAGATTTGGGCAGTTTTTCGTGGGTGTTAGCCCACGGTCCTGGTAGTATTATACCGAGGGGTCTGTAACAAGCCAGGCAAGAGGTCCAGGTGGCCCGTCGAGGTTAGATATGGCCTGGTAGTATTTTTTGGGCCAAGGAATAAGAAACAAGCAATTTGGATAGTTTTTCGTAGGTGTTAGCCCACGGTTCATGGCGTTGCCCGAGGCTTGGGATCAACTTTCCCAAAAAATTATACCGAGGGGTATGTAACGAGCATGGAAATAGGCCCAGGTGTCCCGTCGAGGTTGAATGTGGCCTGGTAGTATTTTATGGCCTGGTAATAATAAACATGCAATTTGGGCAGTTTTTTCGTGGGTGTTAACCCACGGTCTCGGGGCTAACTTTTCCTAAATATTATACCAAGGGGTCTATAACGAGCCAGGCAAGAGGCCCAGGTGGATTTCCAGGGTTGGATTTGGCCTAGTAGTATTTTATGGGCCAAGGAACAAGAAATAGGCGATTTCGATAGTTTTTCGTAAGTGTTAGCTCATGATTCCTGGCGCTGCCCGGGTCTCGTTGCCAACATTCCCAAACAATTATACCTAAGGATCTGAAAGGAGCTAGGAATGAGGCCAAGGTGGCCCGCCGAGGTTGCATATATCCTGGTAGTATTTATGGGCTATGGAACAAGAAACAGGCAATTCTGGAAGTTTTTCATGGGTGTTAGCCCACGGTTTGAGGTGTTGCCCGGGGCTCGAGGCTAATATTCCAAAAAAATGATATCGATGGTCCGTAACGAGCCAGGCAACATTCCCAGGTGGCCCGCTGGAGTTGGATATGGCCTTGTAGTATTTTATGGGCCAAGGAACAAGAAACAGTCTATTTGGGAAATGTTTTGTGGGGGGTTAGCCCACGGTTCCTGGCGCTGCCCAGTGCTCGTGACTAACTATCCAAAAATATTATACCGAGGGGTCTATAACGAGCCAGGAAAGAGGACAAGGTGACCCACCGGGGTTTGATATGGCCTGGTAGTATTTTATGGGCCAAGGAACAAGTAAGAGATGATTTGGGCAGTTTTTTGTGGGTGTTAGCCCCCGGTTCGTGGCGCTGCCTGAGACTCGGGGCCAACTTTCCCAAAATATTATACCGAGGGATCTGTAACTAGCTAGGCAAGTGGCCCAAGTGGCCCGCCAGAGTTGGATATGTCCTGGTAGTATTTTATGGGCCAACGAACAAGAAACAGGCGATTTAGGTAGTTTTTCGTGGGTGTTAGCCCATAGTTCCTGGCGCTGCCCTGGGCTCGGGGAACAAACTCAAAAAATATTATACCGAGGGGTCTGAAACGATCCAGGCAAGAGGCATAGGTGGCCCACCGAGGTTGGATATGGCCTGGTAGTATTTTATGGGCCAAGGAATAAGAAATAAGTGATTTGAGCAGTTTTTCATAGGTGTTAGCCCACGGTTCCTGCCGCAGCCTGGGGCTCAGGTTCAACTTTCTCAAAACATTATACCGAGGGGTCTATAACTAGCCAGGCAAGAGGTCCAGGTAGCCCGCCAGGGTTGGATGTGGCCTGGTAGTTTTGTATAGGTGAAGGAATAAGAAACAAGCAATTTGGGCAGTTTTTCGTGGGTATTAGTTCACGGTTCCTGGCGCTGCCCGGGGCTCGAGGTTAACTTTTCCTAAAATTTATACCGAGGGTTCTATAACGAGCCAGGAAAGAGGCCTAGGTGTCCTTCCAGGGTTGGCTATGACCTAGTAGTATTTTATGGGCCAAGGAACAAGAAATAGGCGATTTGGGGAGTTTTTAATGGGTGTTAGCCCACAATTCCTGTCGCTGCTCAGGGCTATGGGCCAACCTTCATAAAAAATTATACCGAGGGGTTAGAAACAAGCTAGGCAAGAGGCCCAGGCGTCCCGTAGGGGTTGAATATCGCCTGGTAGTATTTTATGGGCCAAGGGACAAGAAATAGGCTATTTGGGCAGTTTTTTGTGCGTGTTAGCCCACGGGTCCTGGCGTTGCCCAGGCTTTGTCCCAACTTTCCCAAAATATTATACCGAGGGTTCTGTAATGATCCAGGCAAGAGGCCCAGGTGGCCCACCGGAGGGATATCGCCCAGTAGTATTTTCTCATCCAAAGAATAAGAAATAGGCGATTTGGGTAGTTTTTCGTAGGTGTTAGCCCACATTTCCTGGCGCTGCCCGGGGTTTGGGGTTAACATTCAAAAAAACTTATACACAAGGATTTGTAACGAGCCAGGCAAGAGGCCCAGGTTGCCCACTGGGGTTGTATATGGCCTGGTAGTATTTTATGGTGTAAGGAATAAGAAACAAGCGATTTTTACCATTTTTCGTGGGTGTCAACCCATGGTCCTGGCGCTACCCGAGGCTCGGGGTGAACTATCCCAAAATATTATACCGAGGGGTCTGTAATTATCAAGTCAAGAGTACCAAGTGGCCCGTCGGGGTTGAACATGGTCTGGTAGTATTTTATGGGCCAAAGGACAAGAAACAAGCAATTTGGGCCGTTTTTTGTGTGTGTTAGCCCACGGTTCCTGGCACTGCCCAGGGCTCTGGGCCAACTTTCCCAAAATATTATACTGAGGGGTCTGTAATGATCCAGGCAAGAGGACCAGGTGGCCCACCGGGGGTGTATTTGGCGTAGTAGTATTTTCTCGGCCAAAGAATAAGAAATAGGCGATTTGGGTAGTTTTTTGTGCGTGTTAGCCCACATTTCCTGGCGCTGCCCGGGGTTCGGGGTTAACTTTCCCAAAATATTATGCCGAGGGGTCTGTAACGAGCAAGGCAAGAGGCCTAGGTAGGCCGCCAGGGTTGGATATGGCTTGGCAGTATTTTATGGGCGAAGGAACAAGAAATAGGTGATTTTTGTCATTTTTAATGGGTGTTAGCCTAGAGTTCCTGGTGCTGCCCGGGGCTCGGGGCTTACTTTCCGAAAAAATTATATCGAGGAGTCTGTAACGAGCAAGGCAAGAGGCCCAGGTAGACCACCGAGGTTGGATATGGCTTGGTAGTATTTTATGGGCCAAGGAACAAGAAACATACGATTTGTGCAGTTTTTCGTGGGTGTTAGCCCACGGTTCCTGGCGCTGCCTGGGGCTCGGGGCCAACATTCCCAAAAGATTATACCGAGGGGTCTGTAACGATCCATGAATGAGGCCCAGGTGGCCCTCCGGTGTTGGATATGGCATGGTAGTATTTTATGGGTCAAAGAACTAGAAAATGACAATTTGGGTAGTTTTTGTGGGTGTTAGTCCACGGTTCCTGGCGCTGCCAGAGGCTCGGGGCTAATTTTCCCGAAAAATTATACCGAGAGGTCTGTAATGAGCCAGTCAAGAGGCCCAGGTGGCCTGACAGGGTTGGATATGGCCTGGTAGTATTTTATGGGCTAAAGAACAAGAAACATGTGATTTATGCAGTGTTTTGTAGGTGTTAGCACATGACTCCTGGCGGTGCCCGGGGCCAAGGGCCAACTTTCCCAAAAATAATTACCGAGGGGCCAGTAACAAGCCAAGCAAGAGGCTCAGGTGTCTCGTTGGGTTTGGATATGACCTAGTAGTATTTTATGGGCCAAGGAATAAGAAATAGGCGATTTGGGCAATTTTTATGGGTGTTAGCCCACGGTTCCTGGCGCTGCCCGGGGCTCGAGGCTAACTTTCCAAAAAAATAAAATCGAGGGATCTGTAATGAGCCAGGAAAGAGGCCCAGGTGGATCGTCGGGGTTGAATATGGCCTGGTAGTTTTTTATGGGCCAAGGAACAAGTAATAAGCAATTTGGATAATGTTTCGTGGGTGTTATCCCAATGTTCCTGGCGCTGCCCGAGGCTCACGACCAAATTTCCCAAAATATTATACCGAAGAGTCTGTAACAAGATAGGCAAGAGGCCCAGATATCCCACCGAGGTTGGATATGGCCTGATAGTATTTTATGGGCCAAAAAACAAGAAACAAGTAATTTGGGCAATTTTTCATAGGTGTTAGCCTATGATTCCTGGCGCTGCCCGGGGCTCGAGGCCAACTTTCCAAAAAAATTATACCAAGGGGTCTATAACAAGCCAGAAAAGAGTCCAGGTGTCCCACCAGGGTTGGATGTGGCCTGGTAGTAATTTATGGACCAAGGAACAAGAAACAGGCGAATTGAGTAGTTTTTCGTGGCTGTTAGCCCACGGTTCTGGCGCATCCTGGGTCACGGGAATAAATTTACCTAAATATTATACCGAGGGGTCTATAAAGAGATAGGCAAGAGTCCCAGATGGCCTGCCAGGGTTAGATTTGTCCTGGTAGTATTTTATAGGCCAAAGAACAAGAAATAAGCAATTTGGACAGTTTTTCGTGAGCGTTAGCCCACGATTCCTGGCGCTGCCCGGAGCTCGAAGTCAACTTTCCCAAAAAAATATACCAAGGGGTCTAAAATGAGATAGGCAAGACGCTAGTTGGCCCACTGACGTTGGATATGTCCTGGTAGTATTTTATGGGCCAAGGAACAAGAAACATGCAATTCTGACAGCTTTTCGTTGGTGTTAGCCCACGGTTCCAGTTGTTGCCCGTGGCTCGGAGCCAACTTTCCCAAACAATTATATCGAGGGTCCGTAAAAAGCCAGGAAGGAGGCCTAGGTGGCCCGCTGGGGTTGGATATGTCCTTGTAGTATTTTATAGGTCAAAGAACAAGAAATAGGTAATTTGGGCGCTGTCTGGGGCTTGGGGCCAAATTTCAAAAAATATTTATACGGAGGGGTCTGTAATGTGCCAGGAAAGAGTCCCAGGTTTCCCATCGAGGTTGGATATGTCCTGATAGTATTTTATGGGTAAAGGAACAAGAAAAAAACAATTTGGGTAGTTTTTCGTATGTGTTAGCCCACGGTTCCTGGCGCAGCCCAGGGATCGGGGCCATCTTTCCAAAAACATTATACCGAGGGGTCCTTAACGAGCCAGGTAAGAGGCCTAGGTGGCCCTCCAGGGTTAGATGTGGCCTGGTAGTATTTTATGGGCCAAGGAATTTGAAATAGACGATTTGGGAAATTTTTCGTGGGTTAGCCCACGGTTCTTGGAGCTACTCGGGGCTAACTTTGACAAAATATTATACCGAGAGGTCTATAACGATCCAGGAAAGAGGCCCAGGTGGCCTGCAAGGGTTTGATATGTCCTGGTAGTATTTTATGGGCCAAGGAACAAGAAACAAGCGATTTGGATAGTTTTTCGTAGGTGTAACCCCACAGTTCCTGGCACTGCCCAGGGCTCGGGGATAAATTTTAAACAATATTATACCGACGGGTCTGCAACGAGTCAGGCAAGAGGCCCAGGTGGCCCGCCGAGGTTGGATATGGCCTGGTAGTATTTTATGGGCCAAGGTAGCCTGCCGGAGTTGATATGGCCTGGTAGTATTTTATGCACTAAAGAACAAGAAACAAGCGATTTGGGCAGTTTTTCGTGAGTGTTAGCCCATGATTCCTGACACTGCCCGGGTCTAACTTTCCCAAAACATTATACCAAGGGGTCTTTAAAGAGCCAGAAAAGAGGCCCAGGTGGCCCGCCGGGGTTGGATATGACCTGGTAGTATTTTATTGACCAAGGAACACTAAACATGCGATTTGGGCAAATTTTTATGGGTGTTAGCCTATGGATCCTGGCGCTGCCTGGGGTTCATGGCAAACTTTCTCAAAAAATTATATCGAGGGTTCTGTAACAAACCAGGCAAGAGGCGTAGGTTGCCCGCCGGGGTTGATATGGCCTGGTAGTATTTTATGTGTCAAAGAACAAGAAACAAGCGATTTGGACAGTTTTTCGTGAATGTTAGCCCACGGTTCCTGGTGCTTTCAGGTGCTCGGAGCTAACTTTCCCAAAAGAATATACTGAGGGGTTTGTAATGATCCAGGCAAGAGGATCAGGTGGCCCGCCGGGGTTGGATATGGCCTGATAATATTTTATATGCCAAGGAACAAGAAAAGGCGATTTATGTAATTTTTCGTGGGTGTTAACCCATGGTTCCTGACACTGCCCGCCGCTAGGGGACAACTTTCCCAAATATTTATACGGAGGGGTCTGTAATGATCTAGGAAAGAGTCCCACGTGGCCCACCAAGATTGGATATGGCCTGGTAGTATTTTATGGGCCAAGGAACATGAAATAGGCGATTAGGGCAGTTTTTCATGGGTGTTAGCCCACGGTTCCTGGCGCTGCCCAAGGCTCGGGGTAAAGTTTCCCAAACAATTATACCAAAGGGTCTGTAATATGCTAGGCAAGAGTCCGAGGTAGCCCGCCACGGTTGGATATGACCTGGTAGTATTTTATGGTCCAAGGAACAAGAAATAGGCAATTTAGCAAATTTTTTGTGGGTGTCAGCCCACGGTTCCTGACGTTACCCGGGGCTAACTTTCCCAAAAATTATACCGAGGGGTCTGTAACGAGCCAGGAAGAGGCCCAGGTGGCTCTCCGGGGTTGGATATGGACTTGTAGTATTTTATGGGCCAAGGAACAAGAAACAGGCGATTTGGGTAATTTTCGTGGGTGTTAGCCCACGGTTCCTGGTGCTGCCGGGGCTCGAGGCCAACTTTCCCAAAAATTATACCAAGGGGTATCTAATGTGCCAGGCAAGAGGCCTACGGGTTGGATATAGCTTGGTAGTACGTTATGAGCCAAGGAACAAGAAATAGGCGATTTGGGCAGTCTTTCGTTAGTGTTAGCCAACGATTCTTTGAGCTGCTCGGGGCTCTAGGTTAACATTCCCAAAAAATTATATCGAGGCATCTATAAAAAGCCAGGAAAGACACCCATATGGCC
>JBCEWC010004709.1:0-26603 GCA_038996855.1 Solanum aculeatissimum
TAGAGGCATGTTTGGACAAATCTTACTCTTGTACGTTTGACTTGTATGTTGGATATTTGGCTATGTAATATGATATTATTTCCACTTGATTTATGATCATGTTCTCATGTTATGATTATGGCTTATGTTCTTATGTTATTATAATGACTTGAATGTTGAGTATGATGAATGACTATGTGCTATATGCAAGCATGCCTATCCCTTCCCTGTATTGTCCCCATAGCTTGAGTCTCAAGTCCCCAAACCCTTAGAGCTTATGTGCTACATGCTTTTGATTCCGCGTTTCCGAACCGATGATGAGTGTAATGATGTTTTGATGGCTTGATCGAGGGTCTTTGGGTCCTCTTTGGCCATGTCACATCTAGGCCCCCTATCCGGCTCGTGACACTTTAAATATGGGTCTTTTGAATTATTATTTATTTGATTTAGTTAAGATATGGGCTATGTTTGATTGATGTTTTAAAAGTAATTTAAATCCTAGCGTGTTGAATTATATTGATACTATGAAGGTTTGATTATGCATGTTCCCTTTAAAGGTTAATTTAGGCATGGGTGATTTAAATTATGATTTAAATGCGAATTTACTTACGGATTTACTTGAATTTCATGTTATTTGGTTGATTTAAGTATGAATATATGTTTTCCATGTTATTTCTCTTATCATTCATAGCATATGCATACATGAGCATTGATTTTCATGAATATTACGATGCGATCTAAGACCCAATGATGTTTATGACTATATTTTCAAATAAAAAATGGGTACGATAAGGTTGTGATTACACTATGTCTATGATATGGATTTTTCAGCAACTAGGGGTGTTTGCACCATTAAGAATGATAAGAAAGGATCTATTCCTATGAATGAAAGTATATCATGAAGTATGTTTTGGCTTTTAGCCTAAGAATGCATGGTTATGGAAATGTGATTTGGCCTTTAGGCTCAAGTATGCATGGTTATGTTTTCAAGTACTTATCCTCTTTTCAAAAGCACTTATGTATATGTATTCTTGTGGGATGAAGGCTTAGCATCTAGGGATTGGAGGTAGGGAGAACTATCCCCAAGGGTCCTTACTCCTCGTCAAACTATGTGCCTAACATAGGAATGTTTATGCCCCTATTGGGATGATTAAGAATGGATCTACCTTTGGCAAGTGGGTCACCTCTTTATCCATTTTGGGGTAGACAAAGGATTTCAAAGTTATAGCTTACTTGGTCTTTTGTCGGTTAAGGTACCATCCCTGCTATGTTATATATTATGACATCATGCATCATGGATTTCATTACATATTGATATTGTATTCTTCCTATATACTTCATTCTATATATATGTGCCCTTGTCATCTAACATTAATTTGTAGGATTTCATGTTTATAAGCAATACATGCCCGTATACTTAGAACATTCAAATGTACTAACACATACTTTTTTGGCTACACGATCTAACCATGTAGGGACTGGAGACTATCACCTTCCACCTTTTGCCAGCTAGTTGATTGACAAAGAGTTGTTTGTGGTGAGTCCTCTCATCCAAGGACAAGCCAACTTAAATGTTGCGAAAGTGTTGAGACGCATACGTCTCTGCGTTCATGGAGTACATTAAATGTCTTAATAGTGTTGTCTTTTAAACTACGTGATTTAGACCCTTTCCATCTTTTTTGACATTTCAAATTTTTTTTCTAGAGAGGATTTTCAAGGTTTTTAACGCAAAGTGATTGGGTAACTATTTTCTAACCTATTTCATTGATTTACATTGATTAATTTATAGTTTTAACTTCTAATTTTAGGATTTTAGCAGTGTAAATTGAGAATTTCCCGGACTTTAATTTTTAAACTTTAATCATTGATTTCTCCCTCATTTTAGCCCCATTTTTGAAATCATTTTCACCGTTGAACGCCTTCTTACGTGTGAAACATTTCATACATTAATTTTTAGATTCCTACTACATTTTCTAGCATAGAATTTTTTTATCATTTTATCCTTTGTCTCTGAATTAATTGATTTTAGTGTTATTAGATTCGTTATGTGATTGAGATGCCATATTTGAATAGATTTTGGTGAGTTCGAGTATCATAGATTGGGGAAAGCAATAATTTTGACTTGATTCAAGACTTTATTTGAGGCAAGTGGACTTCTAACCTTTTGTTAAGTATGAATGAACCTTGTATGCTCCTATGTGTATGGAATTGAGTACTTTTGATGTATAATTGTATCATTGTAGGCTTGATTACAATATTTTGGATAGAATATTTATGGATATGGTGTTATACTGGCTTATAAATTAATTGTGAATTCGTAACCTATGTGTTCTTGTGAATCATTCGAAATTGATGACGAGATATAGCTTATAATGTGACATATTAATACATTGAGACTGTGGTGATATTGAGACACCGATGATATTGAACTGTTGATGATATTAAGATATTGAGATCATTATGATGTTGGTACTATGACACAATTATGATAATGCACATTTCATCTATTATTATTTGTGCATTAATACTTGTGATAGTTACAACCAAGAAGTGAGTAAGATAACATGTGGATTGATGGTTGAGGTCTCTACTGGTCAAGTCAAGATATTATATCGACAGTCCGAGGTCATTTCTACATAGGTTCAAGATCATCTTTATATGGGTTCGAGATCATTTATGGATGAGTGAGCATTAGTCGAGGTCTTTGCCAGCGGTGTTCACAGATACATAGTCCATGTATGCCCTCCATTGGTTCCGACTGAGACAATCATCTGGTCAGCGGATGTGTATCGTAGGACAAATATACATCACAATTATTTGATATTGCATCGCATTATTGGTATTTCACGGCATCCACTCCATCTCGTATCATATCATATCTCGTTGATATTAGTTGTATACTACTTATGAGATTGTATACTTATTATATCCCTGATCTTGAGTAAGTATTGGATCTACTTATATACTTGTGTATTGAGATACTATGCCAAATGATGAATATATCTATCTTACAGAGACCCATATATTATATTGTGCTGGGACTTTTCTAAGTGGAGGGTTATAGTCCGATGGATTGTGGTTTGGATTTAAGGAGTTACTTGTGTTCTTCATTACTTTACTTTAGGTTAGTTCCATTTCACTGAGTACCCAGTTGTTTGATGCTCACCCCTTCCTATATTTTTATAGGTTGTGAGCCCGACCCATCCTGCTAGACTTTTGTTGTTGAATCGAGCTTCTAGATTACTTGTGAGGTAGCTGCTTATATTTCCAGCAGGTCTTTGAGGATCACACTTTATGTTTTGTTCTATTTGAGGACTAGATATTTGGGACTTGTATTTCACTTGAGTATTCTAAATTTAGAGGCTTGTACATATAATACCAGTTCTTGGTATGGTTGTATTTTATTTTCTTCCGCTTATCTATCTTATTAAACTGTTATCTTTCATTTATACTATTCTTGTCAAGTTGTTGGGTTTTGGACTGATAAGCTTTGGTGGGTTAGGTGAGTGTGATAACACCCGAATTTCAGATTGTGATAGAATGAGAAAAATCACTCCGTCTGAAAGAATCTCTACTTCCTAATGTAGTCCCTAAGAACTGGCCAGACGAACGAGCTCTCTTGGGGTCCCTACACTCCCTACGATCCACCACCTCCGCCTCCTTGGCGGTTCTCATACTATACTGAAAATGAACTCTCCTATGCACTGATCTAAAAACATAAGATTTGATAGAGGCAACCAAGCCCTCAACAAGTTTGTGGATGCCCTCCATCTTTGTCAGAATCAACGATATAGCATAGCGAGTCAACCACCAAAAATGTGCCTCACACTCAATGGACATACAACCCTTGGTCAAACTCCCAAACATCAACTGACTCTCATCTCGTATACTACAAGGTATGGAACAGGCTCGAAAGACACTTGGTGAAGTGAGATCCCGCTAGTCTCGATCTCTTGTAAGTCCTCCATCACTCTCTAGCGGCACCTCGAAGTTGAAGAGCAACAAACTTAACACCTCGTGGATCAACTAACGCTATGGTTCCTAACATATTAACATCTCATGGCATAGTTTCAAAAACTCATAAGCACACACACCCTGAACACCCTAGAACTGAGGTGGCTCCATCTTCTAAAATCTCTCATACCTAAGTTGACCATGTATCACAAAAACTAGCTCAAGAGACATCTATGTTGGATTATCTGACCATGAACTGTGGAACCCTATACTATAGGAGCCTGTCCGGGTTCGGAAACCTCTCAATGTCCCTGTAATACTACCACCTGTGCAAAACTATCAAACATATCCCTCATCTTTAGTGTATGCAGTAATAGTGCAACTACATATGTAGGAGGAACCTGACCTACTCCAACCTCGGGCTTGAGCTCGAGGGAGATATCCCTCTCATAGTCTCGGGATGGTGCTACTCCTCTCCCCGGCCCCTTCCTTAGCCTCCAACTCTGCCTCTACCTCAACCCCAAATTGGGGTTTCAGCAGAACCTTCAGGAGATGCCCCTCATCCTCTCCTATTAGATGAAGCTTTAACCCTAACCATCTACCAAAGTGACACGCGCCACTCAACACTGATACCAAAATTCACGCATAACTTAATTGAAAAAAGTATAAGAGAATTTTTTAAGAGGCTTCATAGTCTCTCAAAGATAAAGCAATGGGTTGCCCTACTAGTTTGTAGAAAAATTACTGAGACTTGGTTTCACTACTAAAATCTATCAAAAAAAATGTAAAAAAGCAATGGACTGTGTTATTTTTTTAAAATTAAAATCAACGAAAAAGCGACACATCAACTTTATTATTTTTTTGCTCGATGCTTTTCAAAAAGCGATGGACTGCATCATTATTTTTATTTTTTTATAAATATTTTTTTAATAAAAAATAATGGATTTTTTGGTCCTTTTAAAAAATTATTTTAAAAAATAATGGACAACATGATTTTTTTAAATTTTTAATTTTTTTTTTAGAATTGCAATGGACATTGGGTCCCTGTCCGTTGCTTTTGTTCTTCATGTTCACAATAATTTCTAGAAAATCCATGGAGCGAACATTGGGTCCCTATCCATTGCTTTTGTTCTTCATGTTCATAATAATTTCTAGAAAATGTATAGACTTGGGTCCCTATTCATCGCTTTTTTGCACTTTTTTGATAACATAAACTGACAGTTTATGCTGTCCATCGGCAAATAATTTTTAATTCAATTCTACATTCATCCAAGCTAATCAAAATAATAAATAACAATTAAAATGCACAAAATATATAATAATAAACATAATTAAACACGCAAAATTAAATTTACAAGCTTATAAAGTGTTTCAAAGTTAACATGAAAAACACTAAATGTTCTTAAACTAATATAGGGAAGCTAAGGTATGGACTCTACGTATTCACCACTATTGTGGATTCATCAATAGTGGTCCCTCTTGAAGAATGGGGCAGAGTTCGACAAGTGATATTGAACACTTGGATTTTCTCAACTTGTTCATTCATACTTTTTCACTTAGCAACTTTTTTCTTCAAATTCTGCCAATGCGCGTGTAAATTCTATGATTTATTTAGACATGACAGTTGTTTGAACTCCATCAATGGTCTCGACTTGATGCGATGATCCAATACTTTCTAAACCTAATTGAAGTCACCATACGTCATTCAAAGAGCTCATTTCATATATTTGACCTTTATGGATCCCTTTTACTACTTTTCCTGTCCATATTTGAGTGAAAAGTTCAGATGTAAGCCGGACTGAATCTTCCATCTCAAGTACATATTGTTCATACTTTCTCTCTCTCTCTCTCTCTTTCTCTCTCTCTCTCTCTCACACACACACATATATATATATATATATGTTGCTTATATATATAATGGAATAATAGAGTTGTTTCTAGTCGTAGGGGCATTTCAAAAAATTTAAAAGTTATTTCATTGTGGTACTTTTATTTATATTTGTGTTGTATTTCCATGTCTGAAATGTTTTCTTCTCTTTAAATCTACCACACTTCTTAAAAGGTACTTCCACGCCTAACACACATCTTCATCCCCTAAATTCACCATACCTCTTAAAAGCTTTTCATTTAGATTTGATGTAAACCTAGCAGATCCATCGAAGAGCTCTTCCTTGTTTTTCTCCTTGATGGCCATCTTCTTTATTTTTCTCCAGTGAAAGTGTGCTATTGGGTGATATTTTTTCCTAAAATATCTATTTGACCACTAGAAAATTTAAAAAAAATTGAAAGCTTCTTCAATTGCTTGCTTAGCTTCAACTTTACTCAGGTTAACATTTTTTATTTCCTTGTTTGATTTTTTTGAACATTTTCTAGGTTAGATTTTGCTTTGATTTGCTTGATTCTTGGAATGAGTTTTTAGATTTTATTAAAGTCAATACTTTCTATTTAGCTATAAGATACATATGCTAAGAAGGATGTTAAGTGAAAGGAATATAAAGTGAATAAACTTGACTTGTTAGCTATATTTTCTGAGACAGAACATTGGCTTGAATTTCACCCCTTTTACCACAATTAAGTTAACTATATTTCTGCTTCTCCCAAGAACCATAAAGGGAAAGGCTAATAATGCTTGTTCACTACTCTTTGAACCCTATAAATGAAAATGCTAATATGCTTACTACCTTAATGAGACGAAGTCACTTTTTTATTTTAGTTAAAGGACAAATACATGAACAACAATCAAAGTTATTTCAACTGTCAAATTATTTTAAAACTTGTGCTTGTCTCCCCGGAGATAAATCTTTATGTGCTAGATAATAATTTTCATTTTGCTTTAGTTGCTTCTTCTTAAAAGTGTTTTGATTATTTTTGAATGAAAATTGATAATAATTCACACATATTGTAAAGGTTATTATCTCTCTGGCATATCCAGGTTTTTGCAACCTTGAGCTGTTGAACTGGTTGAAGTTCTAACACCTTTTCACACAAGCGTCTTTAGCAATGACTCCCGAACAAATTAAAAAATATCCTTACACAACAAAAGAGGCTTATGAAAAGAATGCTAAATAATGTAAAATATATCGTGATGTGTTGTTAGCCGAAAAGAATGCGCTTTTGCTGCAACGATGCCTTAAAAATAGAGAGACAACAATTGCACGTCTTCTTGTAAATACAAATTCAACCAACCCTATTGAATTGTCATGTGTTACTCAGGATAATCTTTATGTTGAATGCTTTTCTTCTATTTTTCAAGGTTAGAACATCAAACTAAGTACTTAATATTTTTCTATGGATATGTATCTTATTATGACATTATGCCCCCTTAATATCCATGCTTATATATTTTTATAGTAAAACTACAAAATACAACATTGTTATACCAACAAATGTGCCTTAAAAGGATTTTAGAATTTTTAAAAAAGGTAAGCTTGTTAGTCCATATTGATCATTTATGATTCTATATTTTCTATGTGGACGGATTTAACCGACTGTGCTTCATCAGGTCAAACATCATGCAGTTCAAATGACTACATATTGTCAAATTTAAAAAGGTTTTACCTTTTGGTTAGTATGAACATAGAAGTGCATGTTGCATTGCTCCTTTTTTCTTTATTTTTTCTATTTAGATTAAATGATATTTGCAGGTAATGTTAAGAATAAGAGAAATATGACTAATCTTATAGAATTACGCTCTGATTATATTCCATTAAAAAAGATTCATAATTGTGAATTCTACTCAACAAAAAAGTTTGAATATAAATTAGCTACATTTTGTTGTGTTGGAGGTACAATTAAGCTAATTTCTCATAAAATTTCAGTTGCACTAAAAAATTTATATGCAGGAACGCCTAAAAACTCTCAACACTTCTGAACGTACTTTAGAACGTAGAATAAATTGTTCGCTTTTACCAAGTTTGGAGTCAACTATGACAAAGATTTGATCAAAATAAATTATGGTATATACACATTCAGGGTACAAGGAAAAATGTATCACTTTATAGATGACTTATATCCTAGAAGAAGAGGACCTAGAAACTTACTGCTATATTTTTATGATAATGACAATGAGGTTGCGAATAGAATGACTTGCTCCAATATAGTAGATGGATTAATTGTTAAGGAGTTGATGGAAATACTAAAAGATAATTCATATTCAATAATTTTGTGAACTTTATTTTAGATTTCTAATTTACAAAACTATAATATCGCTCTCAAATGTGACCCTGATTGGATCAATGAGTTTTCATTCTACCAAGTTCTGCTGAAATTACAGCAAATGGGTAGATTAGAATGATCATCAAGCTATTTATTTACCACATATTTAGATTTCTACTCATAACAACATAACACAGAGAGTCAACTATTACTTTGGTTGTTATAAACCTTTACAATATCCTCTATTATTTTCATATGGGCAAAGTGAATGGCACTGTGGTATTCACAATCATAAAATATTTTAAAAAATATACTCTTCCTCAATTTGACGAACTATCAAATGCAAATATTTTGCCTGTATTGATAGATACCTTGATATGAAAGATCAAGTTTTACAAAAAATAAAAATAAAAGCGAGATTCTGTTTCTGTTCGAGAATGTTATTGTTACAAATTTCCAATGAGAAATGATGATGAAAATGAACTTCTACATACAGGAAAATTGTTTCAACAATCTTCAGTTGATTAATATTTAAAATTGGAAACTCAAAGACTAAATTTTATTTTCTTCAATCAAGATTTATTTAAAATGGACGTATTATAGGGACTTATTGATGTGTTGAGGCTTGGTGAACAAGATACTTCTAATATTGATACACAAATATTTTTTTTCAAATTCTTTTATAGGAGGATTTTGAGATATGTGTCAACGTTATATGGATGTTATTCCGTAAGTACAATACTTTGAAACGCCTGAGTCATTTATAATGATGACATGTAATCTATCTTGGACAAAAATAGAAGAATATTTGGCACCAAACGATGAGATACTAAATCGTCTGACTTAATTAGTAGAGTACTTAGGGCCAAAATAAAAGAGCTAAAGATAGATATATTGAAAAATATATCTTTGAAAAGTTTTTGTCTTTATGTATATCGTGGAGTTTCAGAAACAAGACTTACCACATGCTGATTTTCTTATTTTATTAAGTAATGAGTATAAATTGTTGTCACCAGAGACATAAAATAAAATTATTAGTGTAGAACTACAAGAATGTAAAAGGGAGCTAGATTTGCATAAGCTTTTTCTTAAGCATATGATGCACGGTCCTTGTGGTAGTTTAAATCTAATAAAAAAATTTATGAGGAAAAACAGTTACTACAAATTTAAATGGCCAAAACAATTATCGAAGAAACATCAAAAGAAAATAATTCTTATCCAATTTATAGGAGACACATTACTGAAAAAATTATCAAAATAAGAAAATATTACTCAGATAAATCTTGGATTGTTTCATATAATTCATATTTGCTTGATAAATTCAATCATCACATGAATGTTGAAATTTGTTAAGACATTAAAGTCATAAAGTACCTTTATAAATAAATTTGTAAAGGACATGACAAGATTGTATTTTTGGTACAAAATAATGATACAACTACAAAAATAGATGAAGTAAAAAATATCAATCTGCAAAATGGGTATCAACTCCAGAGGCTATATGTTGTATCTTTTGATTTTCTATTGGTGAAATGTCTCCACATGTTTATCGCATTCAACTACATTTTAACGGACAATAATTTATTTCTTTCAAGAAGAACATGAATGTAAATACAATAGTAAATAATCCTATGATTAAAAAAATTATGTTAACAGAGTTCATCTATAAGAACAGAACTGATGACTATGCTATACAACTGAATCTATTATATATAGAATTTTTTTAATACTTTGTCTAGTCCTCAATTGATAAATTTTTGGCACGTCGAAGACGTGGTTGTACTGTCCAACAGAGGGTGAACGATGTTATCTTAAATTATTATTGATGCACGTGCATGGACCAACATCATATGCAGATCTATTAATAGTAAATGGACAACTTTGTAATACATTAAGAGAATCCATTGAGAAAAGAGGATTATTACATTGTGATAATAGTTTAGCAGAATACATGTTTGAAGCAGCCACTTATCAAATGCCTTATAGTTTAAGGCATTTATTTTCTACACTATTTGATTATTAATTTTGAGCAGTATGAATGATATTCTTCCCTATATGGATCATAACATAAATAAATATAAACTTATTCTCAAAATTATTGAGTCTTTTGCAATAGCTAAAGAATCAAAAGAGATTCACTTTGAAAGAACAATTATGATCATTAAAGAGTAAAGAGGACATGTTACTACATGAGAGATTAAACAAATATCAATAAGCAGTATACAATGTGATTATTAATAAAATTTATTTCATTGAAGCATACACTTTTTTTATTGATGGTCTAGGAGGAACAGAAAAAACTTTTGTATACCATGTTTTTTTGCAACTATGCGTTCTATGAGATATATTGCTTTAGCAACTACTACTTCTGGTGTTATTGTTTCTATTCTCCCGAGTGGACGAATAACACATTCACACTTTAAAATTTTAATTAATATTGAGAAAAATGTTGTAATATCAAAAAATAAAGTACCTGTGCAAGTTTCATTTGTGATGCAAAATTGATTATATGGGATGAAGCATTAATGACAAATAAAAAATGGTTGAGGCTTTTGATTTGCTGCTAAAAGATCTTATGGATACAAATGTATTATTTGATAGAAAAGTTATATTTTTTGGGGGTTACTTCAGGCAAACTCTTCCTACTGTGAGAACTAAAAAAATATTTTATAAATGAGAGTTTGCTATATTTCAACATCTAGAATAATGTCACGCCTCGAGAGGGTACCCTTGGTGTGGCCGACACTCAGAGACTATTGCTATCCCCTAAGTGAACTACTCGGGCTCATCACATTCATTCAATCACAATCTAATAGCGGAAGACATCAATGATTAAGAAATTCTTAATGAAATGCAATGATAAAATGATAATTAAAGGGAAAAGGCCAAACAATCCATCCATCAACTAAGTAAGACTAGTGTGAAAGAAACTAGCCAAAATAACATCCAATTACAACTCGACAGTCTAGTCTATGAAGTCTCTAAAATATTTGACTTAATGGTGCCAATGATAGACCCATGACTATATCTAAATAAAATAAAATAATTCTAAACTCAAAGTTAGAACAGAAACATGATATCCTTCGAAAACAGGAAAGGACTCACTAATCAGTTAAATACAAATAGGTCCTCAACAGGGCGCCTATTGATGATCACAAGTACCTGTCTCTGCATTATGAAAAGATGCAGATCTAAATGGATTTCAATCCGTGGAATGTATGAGTATGTAAAATGACAGAACGAAACATGTAAAGATAAAATAACATCAACTCAAATAGCTCAATTCGAGAAGTAGGAAACTCAATCATCAAGTCAAAAGTCTAAAGTAAGAATGTAGTTTAGACAATGACCTCTCATATACCATCTAATCCAATCCAATCAGAGTACTATCAAAGCCTATTTAGGAGTTTCTTTAACTGATAATCATCACCTATAAGTCGGTGATGATACAACAAAGCGATATCATTGACACATCCATCCAATATCTTGCCAGGATAGTGGAAATATCATCAGTGGATCCACAATCAATAATATCATGGTTCAATCCTCTCCTACGTTGACCACATAGTTATTGAGTTCAAGTTGAACTTACTCTTACTCAATTTGGTTCTCAATACTCCTCCCAAGATTCAGCATGATCATAAAATATCAACCCTATGGTTAATTCATTCAACTTGTCTCATTGGACTTTTGTCAACTCAGTTCATCACATCAACTATCAACTCTTTGGTTAGGAATATTATTTTAAGATTTATCTCTTGACTCATAAAGACTCTCCATTATGCATTATTCCAACTCATAGTATTCAGGGAACAAAAGTGGGGTTAAAGCATTTAGGAACTTTATAGATTCATTAAGCTCAAATTATACTCATGCATACTCATTTAAGTGCAATATATAAAAATAACAAGAATTCGTTCTAGGGTTCATGTAGAAAAATGAAATCATCTAATTCAAGTATTTAATTCATAAAAACTGTAATTCATGCAAGATTATATAGAAATACATTAGGATTTAAGAAAAACCTTCAAGAAACAGTCATGGAAGACTCAATTCATTAACAACTCCATTAATACGAGTTATGGGGTACATGAAAGAACAAAATTCATGTTCTAATTAGCCTTATATACCTGGAAATTTTGAGTCTTAGAACAGCTTGGAAGAAATCACAAGTTTTTTCTTGAAATCTTGTTCTAAGTTGGAGAATGTAATTTTGCATAATAAAACTGATTAGATATATTTTGAGATTTATTTAGATGTAAAAAAGTCAAGTTAAAGTCTTGAAAGGGTGAAAAAAGACCAAAACAACCCTTCTTAAAAAGCTATCAAAGTCATCCACGAGACCACTTATGGCCCGTAGAAACTTTCACGGCCCGTAAGAACCAATCCGTAAACTTTTGAGCAAATTTTGGGATCTCTAGATCGATTCCACGAGCCCAATCTATGGATCGTAGATGCTTCTATAATCCATAGATGGGTCCGTCAAGTTTGAGGCTCAAAAATAAATTTTTAAAAGTTTTTCCACGATTTAGCAAACAGGTCGTAACTCAAACCACAACCCATAAGTCATCTCGTAAGTACACTCTGCTCTGCCAGTGTGTAGTAAAATAATCATAACTTTTGACTTCGAACTCCAAATGAGTTGAAATCAATGTCGTTGAAAAGATGATTTAAAGAAATTTCATTTGGTAAGTTATGCCACCTAATTATATGTTTAATAAGAGTTATGATCATTTTAAAGTTGACCCTTGTATAATCTAACACTAGAAACTCAATTTATAAGAAAGATTTGAACTCGGCTAAGTACTAGAGATCTCTTATGACCCTAATCTACTCTACATATGTAAGAATGAGTCTTGAAATATAGGTGCATGTAAGAATAGAGATATGGGGTGTCACAATGTCTCACATTTGGGATCATTCGTCGTCAAATGATGAGCAACTAGGAGACCTCGGATACTCGAATACTCATACCCTAGAAATCAACTTCAACTTAGGATTCAGAATTAAAAAAATATTTTTAACATCATCATTATGCACGAATACAATTAAAGACATGCAACTCACATACTCACAGACTCAAGAGGAACATCAACTCAGAGATAAGAACTCAACTTAATAATGGGGAACTAACTCAGAGAATAAAAATGAATTATTACAATCAATTTCATCATTAGGGGACATGAATAGGTGAGGGTATCTAGCCTTCATATCATCCTCAGCTTCCCATGTGACCTATTTAATAGATTGACTTCTTCACAACACTTTTACAGTCATAACCCCTTTAGTTCTCAACTTGCGAACTTGATGATCAAGGATTTTGATTAAAATTTCTTCATAACTCAAACTATCCTTCACTCGAATACTTTTAATAGGCACAACCAAGGATAGATCTCCTAAACACTTCTTAAGCATAGAAATGTGAAAGATCGGATAGATGGCCGCTAGCTCTTGTGGTATCTCCAACACATAAGCTACAATTTCCACTCTCTACACAATTTGGTAGGGACCAATGTATCGAGGACTCAACTTTTTTTTCTTCTCAAATCTCATTTACACCCTTCATGGGTGATACTTTCAGGTATACCCACTAATTCACTTCAAACTCTAGGCCCCTTCTCCTAACATCATTGTAGGACTTCTGGCGAATTTGTGTAGTTCTCAATCTCTCTTGGATGATCTTTACTTTATCCATATCTTGGTATACCAATTCTGGCTCAATCAACCCTACTTCACCTACCTTGAACCATCCAATCAGTGATTTACATCTCCTCCCATTAAGGACCTCATATGGAGCCATTTGAATGCTTGAATGAAAGTTGTTGTTGTAGGCAAACTCAATAAGGGATAAATGATCATCTCAATTTCCTTTGAATTAAATGACACATGCTTTCAACATGTCCTCCAAGATTTGTATCATATGTTCTACCTTGTCATCAGTCTGAGGGTGGAAACCAGTACTAAGGTTCACTTTTGAACCTAGGTCTTTTTGAAAGGACTTCCAAAATTGGGCAGTGAATTGAAATCCTGTATCTGATATAATGGAAAAAGGAACTCCATGCAATCTAACAATCTCTTGAATATACAATCGGGCATAATCCTCTATCGTATTAGTAGTCTTTACCACCAAGAAGTGGGATTATTTAGTCATCTTATGAACAATCACCCAGATCAAATCATATTGTCTGCGAGACCTCGATAAGCCTGTGATGAAATCCATATTTATTATCTCCCATTTCTATTTTGGAATTTCAAAATTCTGGGCTACTCCATATGGCCTTTGGTGCTCAACCTTTACTTCTTGGCAGTTTGGGTACTTAGAAACAAAGTTTGTAATGTCTCTCTTCATTCCACTCCACCAATAAACCTTTCTCAAGTTTCAATACATTTTGGCAGACCTCAGATGGATAGAATATCTAGAGTTATGGGCTTCTGACATGATCCTTCCTCGAATACCATCAACATCTAGAACAGACAATCTACTTTGGTATCTCAATACTCTTTCTCTCTCTTTGACGAATGTTATTACTTTCTGCTTATGTACATCTTCCTTCAATTAGAGTAAGATGAGATCTTGAGCAACCCGTTAAGTTGATAAACTACCAATTCGGCCTTCTCCTCGGAAAACACTCCCATAATCTCCACCACTTTGTAGATCTCATCGATGAAATTTTGTGGATCCGCATCCACTTTGGAATCATGAAGTTTCGGGGGATTCATTCTAGCAAAATCTCTTATCCTTGAAGCTAGAGTAAGGGTCTTTGGAGAAGAAATGGCTTGAGCTGACATTGTAATAGTGACCCTAAACTCATCATTGTTAACTTGATCAGTCTGAGGGCCTTGAGGAATTTGAGGAGCCGAAGGAACTTGGTCCTCATTAGCATTATTTCACCTAGGAAATGGAGCACGTTGTGGATCCATCTTCTGAAAATACCAAATAACAAGGGATAGGGAATGAGAGTCTTGAAGTCACGACATAGATCACAAAGAAGAAAAGATTTCCCAAATGTCTTGTAGCCTCCTATTCATGGATGTGGTGCGCTTCACACCTATAAATAAGACTCTACTAGACGTAGCATACTGGACTCCTTAGGATGCTTTCAAACTTTGTACTATGATATTACTTTTGTCATGATCCAGACCTATGGCCTAGCCGTGACACAGTGAATGTGACACCGAAGGAGCCCTATCCAAGCCTCGTGTTCATATCATAAGCATACATAAGGTAAAATAAGCAAAACATAAGAGAATACGCAAATGGAACGTATCAATATAGAAATCATAGTTTCCCTTAGGGGAAGTTACATCAATCGTAATATCCAAAATATGCCTCTACATCATAAGATCTTGGCGGGGACTAGAACACAACTTACTAGCTCACCCTCAAGATATACATCAAAGAAAATTCATAAAAGTATCAATAAGGAAAACATCATAAAAGGGATTGTTTCCAAAACATGGGAACTCACCAATAAGTCTTCAAAAGCTCAACTCTGAATCTATCCATGAAATGGAAGAGTAGTTTTATCGTCTATCCCTACATGGTTAGATCATGTAGGCAAAAAAGTATGTGTTATTACATGAAATGTACTAAGTATGTAGGTATTTCATGCATCAAGGAACATCACAACATAATATCAATATGCATAATCATAATCAATAGAGTAAGGACACAATATGTATGAGCAACACAAGTTTAAAACCATGAATAGAATCATCATCAAAATCCTTTATAACCTTAATATACATATGTGGGAGTAAGACCATAATCGGCAATAAGATCGTGTAGACTATTACATAGAATCTCGATGTTTCCTCTACACCGGGCAAAAGAGAAGTCTACTTTGCCAAGGTAGATTCAATCCTCACCCTATAGGCTCTATCCTAGCATGGTGAGAATCCATCATTTGACTCACCCTTTAGGCTCTATCCTAGTACGGTGAGTTTCACATTAAAGGCTATATTTAAAGCACATAAATATGAAGATTATTCCTACGGTGGCACGTAAATATGGGACATTGAAAACACCAAGCCCTATCGATTCTAAGTCATATCACACGAAATACATAAATCATGCATATACATAACTTTCAACATAATTCATACTTCATTAAAATCATAACTTCATAGCTTGTAAAATAGTCATCATAATCTTTGTGAAAATATCTCATATCATAGGAATAGTCCATCTACACAATTTTTCATAAAGTGTGGGTAAACTTCCCCTCTTATCATAATCATAAACATTGGGGCCTTTATCATCATCCTCATCATCGCATCATCATAACGTCACCATTGTGATCATCATTTAAAACATGTTTTTCCATACTTGAAATTATTCATGAAAGTCATAGTTTTATCATAGGAAACTAGGGTCATGTGTGAGTTCATGAACAATTGAGTTAAAATCATGAAATTTAATGAAATTCATAAGGGAATTTTGCAATTGAAATTAAGTTGAATTATTAGTAAATGACCCACATCAATTCAATAAGCCTTAATTATCATATACTTGTAATCATATACTTTTACTTTTAAAATCATAAAAATTATGTAATTCTTCATAATTCATGCATAAATAAGTATAATCATCATGTAGGAATCACAATTCATGTATTTGGAATCATATCATAAAAGCCCATAGGAATTCATTTCATGAAACTTTCAAAAAAAAAGGTTTTGGATTGGGACCCATGGATGAAATTAATCCATGAATAAAGTTCTACATACCTCAAGTGAGAATCCCTAGACGTGAAGATGAAATTCTTGAAATCCTCAAGCCAAACCTTCAAATCCTAGCTTCAATAGAGTCCTTGTCTAGAGAGAAAAATATTCGAGAGCCTTCGAGAGAATTATGAGAGCGAATGAGATAGAATGCATTAGGAATAGGATTTATAGGAGTTAGGTAGATTAAGTTAGTTAGGAGAGTCAAAATGACGTAGTTTAGGAGTAAAACAAATTAGAAATATTCAAAAAGCCCTTCATTAAAAATTAACGGAGCCATCGACAAGACCTCGTCCACTGGTCGTGGTTCTAGCTACGGCTCATTCTTTGACTTTGTAGAACATATGTCACAAAAGTTGAGCTATTGGAAATTTCACCTCCCAACCCACGAAAAAATATTACGAACCATTATTCCTTGTACAAATCTTATACCCCTTCGTGAAACCTTATCAGACTTGGAAAATTTCAAGCTCCTCAGGGCTTCTTTCATGACCCTTTGGACAGGTCGTGGTTCCATCTGCGGTCCATCCTGTTAATCATGGAATAACTTCTAGAAACCTAAGATTTTCTAACTTTTCTAGACTCAGGTCCACGAGACCTTCCTACGACTCGTGGTCTCATCCACGAGTCATAAATTGACTTGTTGAAACCTGCCAGTTTTTAAAATGTCTCAACTTTTCCTTTTCCAGCCATACCACATGTAGGGTGTTACATCAAAGTAAGGTTTAAAGATCCTATTCATGAGATCCATAAATAATATCGGAGCATTAGTTAGGCCAAAAGATATCACCACAAATTCAAAATGCCCATACCTTATCCAGAAGGCTATCTTGGGAATATCGCACTCCCGTACACTCATTTGATGGTATTCGGACTAAAGATCAATCTTAGAAAAATGACTAGCCCCTAGCAATTGGTCAAATAAATCATCTATCCTCGGTAGGGGATACTTGTTCTTTACGATGATTTATGAGTTGCTAGTAGTCGATGCACATTCTAAGTGAGCCAACCTTCTTCCTCACAAACAACTGTGCACCCTAAGATGACTTGTTAGGTCTAATAAAAAACTTCTCTAATAAGTCCTTCAATTAATCCTTTAATTCTTTCAATTCTATCGGGCCATATGGTAGGGAGGAATAGAAATAGATTGAGTACCAGGGAGAAAATCTATACCAAAATCTAGTTCCCTTTCAGGAGGAACAATGAGGAGCTCATCGAGAAAGAAATCTAGAAACTCATTGACCACCGGAACTGACTCAATAGAAGGAACTTTGGACTCAACATCCCTAACCCTCACAAGATGATAAATTTAATTCTTAGCAATTAGTTCCCGAGCATTAAGACAAGAGATAAACCTATCCTTAACCACCAAATCATTACCTTCTTACTCAAGGATGGGTTCATTAGGAAATTAGAACCTAACCTTGCGAATTCTACAATTAATGGAAAAAAGATATGCATGTAACCAATCTATCCTAAGAATAATGTCAAAATCTACCATGTCAAGTTCCACAAAATTAAAAGGAAAGATTTTATGCAATATGGACACAGGCAACCCCTAGAGACTCTTCCAGTAATAATAGACTCACCAATGGGAGTAGACACCAAAAAAGGTTCACGTAGCGATTCAGGACACACATCAAACCTACTAGCAATGAATGGGGTAATGAAAGATAGAGTGGAACACCAATTCAATAAAGCATACCCATCATAATCATACACCTTTAATATACCTGTGACAATATCGAGTGTCTCATCCACCCCTTGCCTCCCTTGAAGAGCATAAAACTAGTTGTGATGTTAAGCACCTCCTTGTTGTCCACCTTATGCCCCTTGACCTTCATGAACACCATGTCTTTGAGGATGACCATCTCTATCCTTATTTGGAACATGTGGAAAATCAACAATCTTATGTCCCAACTTGCCATACCCATAGAAAGTGCCCATGTCTTTCAAGCATTGCTGCCATAATTCCTTCTATATTTTGGGCACCTAGGAAAAGTTGGTCCACCATTACCACCTTGAGCATTAAGGTTTTGCACCCTATCATTGAAGGACCTTTGAGTTTGAGCATTTGATGACCCTTAGGCTTGAAATTTGTGGCCTTTTTGGAAACAACTACCCCTAACACCTTGGAAACCACCTTCATAATAAGCCCTCTTGGACTCTCCACTCTTCCTCTTTCTAAGATTTTCTCCCTCAAGTTTTTTGGCATATGTAATGATCCCAGATATGTCCATCTCCCCTATGAGCATGACGGTGTGACACTCTTCATTTACCAAGTCAGACACTCCAGACACAAATTTGTTCATTCTTGCTAAAGGATCGGTAAAAAATTGAGGAGCATACTTTGAGAGCTTGTTAAATTTGAGGAATACTCCTCTACACTCATGGATCCTTCTTCGAAGTTCATAAATTCCATCATCTTTGCCCCTCCTAGTTCAATAGGGAAGAAACAATCAAGGAAGGCGACTTTGAATTCCTCCCATGGAATAGGCTCATAATCCACCCTCTCCATCTTCCATTAGGTGAACCATATTTGTGCAAGTCCCTTGAGTTGGTAGGTCGCTAGTTCTACTTTCTCCTCTGAGCTTACCCCCATGATAGCTAGGAACTTGTACACTTTATCAATAAATTCTTAAGGATCTTCCTCTACTTTAGATCCATGAAAATCCGAAGGATTCATTCTAGTGAAGTCCTCACCCTTGACGCCGGAGTAAGAGCATGAGGATCTTGGTGTGATGGCCCGCCACGTGATCTTGAAAAAGAGGGAGGAAACTAGAGTCTTTGGTGGTTTATGGAAGGCTCTAGATTTGTGTAGGAAGAACTTGTAGTCTTTAGCTCTCTCTAGACTTGTGTAGAAAATTCTAGAGAGGGACTAAAGTATAAATAGTGAAGGATTTATAATATAAATATTATTTGCACATAAACCCCTAGGTAGTAGTATAAATAGAGGGGTCATTCATTTGTAGCAACCATCCAGAAATCAAGAGTTGTAAAGCATTCTGCAAGTCTAATACAAGTCTTCTTTCTTAGAAGCTCTCTAGTCTTCTCAATCTAGCATTCTCTTAGCGGTCTTAGTTGAAAAGAGCTTACTTGTATTTGCAAGATCATGAAAGAATCATGAGCAAATCGACAAGTGCAGCACAGAAGTCTTAGCGTGAGTTCTAAGTTTGTGACAACGTGGTATCAGAGCAGGTTTGTACTAAAGGAAGCATGGCAAGTGGAGGAGACTTTGACGCTACCAACGCCGCCAATGTTATGTTGGATGTTGGCAAGAAGTCACACAAGGGTAAGAAGAATTCTAAGAGGAATGAGGAGCTACCAATCGAGCCACCAGCAAGCAAGGTTATGAAAACCCATTCACTTTCGGTCGCGAAGTTGAGTGATAATGAGTGAGGTGAGGAACCCACTAACGTCCCGCTCAACATAGAATGGATCGTAAAGGTGGATGCTGCCAGATAAGCGGTGGAGTTCTTGGCCAAGTGCATAAATCAATTTGATGTCAAGTTCAAGACCTTAGAGGAATTCACCCTTAAAGAGAACGACAACATCCGAAAGGAGTTGGGTGGATGTCAGGCTGCGGAGTATGAGCTGAGGGAGACCATCACTTTCTTAGAGTGTCGGCTCATAGAGGCACTAAGCAAGATGAAGGCCATGAGTTCCATAGTGGGGGCCATGAGTTCCACGATGTAGGTCATGAGTTCCACGATGGAGACCATGAGGGCCACCATGGAGTCCATGGGTGCAAGGATGAGGGCACTTGAGGAAGGTGTGGCTGATGGGAGATGCGTAGGATTTGTTGGAGAAAGGGAGACCAAGATCGAGGATCCCAAGCCACCGGTGTTCAAAGGCGCACGTGATGCGTAGGAGGTGGAGAATTTCTTGTGGCACTTGAAAAATTACTTCAAGTGTAACAAGGTAAGGAGCGATGAGACAAAGATCAACACAACTGTGTTGTATCTGACGAAGATGGCAATGTTGTGGTGGAAACGTAAAGAGTCGAAGATAGGGAAGGGGTTGTAAACCATTGACATATGGGAGCAGTTGAAAAACGAGTTCAAGAAGGCTTTGTTCCCAAATAATGTCATCTATGAGGCGAAGCAGAAGTTCAGGGAGCTGAGGTAGACAAACAGCATAAGAGCCTATGTGAAGGAGTTCACTACCCTCACGCTCCAGATCCCCAACCTCACAAATGAGGACATGATGTTCCACTTCATGGAAGGCTTACAGAACTGGGCCAGGATGGAGCTGGAACACCGATAAGTTAGGACCATCGACGAGGCCATCACCCAAGCAGAGGCTTTGATGGACTCTCGGCACGACAGGCGAGACCGAGAAGAGGAGTCAAGAGGTAGTCATGACCAAGGTAGGGGAGATGGTGGCAAAGTCAAAGGATGGCAGCCACAACCCAAGTAGTATGATACCTACAGGCCTGATAATAGGAGGGTCAGTTGTCAAAGCAGTGGAGAGGGAAAGGCGCAACCCAAGAAAGAGTTTAAGTGCTACATATGTGGTGGGCCGCATAGTTATAAAAAGTGCCCCGAACTGAAAATCCTTTGTGCCATACTATGAGAATGGAAGGAGCAAGAAGAGGCACCTAATTCAGGGGAAGGATCGGGCATAACGCGAGTAGGCATGATTAGGCTATGCGGAGCCATCATGCAACAGCCAAAGAATTCGAAGAAGTATAATGCACAATATGTGGACATGACGATCAATGGACGGCCCGCTCATGCCATGGTCGACACAGATGCCGAAGCTAACATCATAACTAAGTCTGCGGCAACAAAGTTGGGGCTGAAGTATAACCCAAGTAATGTGCAACTTAGGATGGTAAATGCGCCAATGACTCCTATGTATGGAGTTTCTTAGGGAGTCAACATAGAGTTGGGCGGGTGGCATGGTAAGACCAACTTTCATGTCGCACAGATAGATCTCTTTCACATAATTCTAGGACAAGAGTTTTTCCAGAAGTGCCATGCAGTGATCGACCCATACCTCCAATGACTCGTGGTCATGGAGAAATGAGGTTCCTGCATGGTGCCTTTAGCTAATATGCCTAAGTCAGAGAGACGAGCTCAATTGTCGGCCTTACAGCTTGTGAAAGGGCCTAAGGAGGGGAAACCGATGTCATGTTCCACGCCTACTAGGGGGAAGGTCGTCAAAGGAGAAGTCAACGAAGGAGGCCAAGCGGGGACAGGGACAACCAACCGCAACAGTGCTCCTCAGATGCTGAAAGAGGCAAACTCCAGCAGAGACCATGAAGGGACAACATAGAGCTATGTGGCAATCCAAAGGTGGAGACTAGGAGTTCGATAAGGGTACGAGAGTTCGTACTATAGTATTGCGCCAAGGACGTCGCAACATCAGGTGAGGGAGAGTGTGACTATCTGCCGCTTGATCTTAAAAAAGGGGGAGGAAACTAGAGTCTTTGGTGGTTTTTGGAAGGCTCTAGATTTGTGTAGGAAGAACTTGTAGTCTTTAGCTCTCTCTAGACTTGTGTGAAAAAATCTAGAGAGGGACTAAAGTGCAAATAGTGAAGGACTTATAATGTAAATATTATTTGCACATAAGCCCCTAGGTAGTAGTATAAATAGAGGGGTCATTCATCGGTAGAAACCATCCAGAAATCAAGAGTTTTAAAGCATTCTCCAAGCCTAATACAAGTCTTCTTTCTTAGAAGCTCTCTAGTGTTATCAATCTAGCGTTCCCTTAGTGATATTAGTTGAAAAGGGCTTACTTGTATTTGCAAGATCGTGAAAAAATCATGAGAAAATCGGCAAGTGCCGCACAGAAGTCTTAGCGTGAGTTCAAAGTCCGTGACATGGGGCCCCTTGGTAACTTGGTTGTCTACAGCTAGTGCCAACAAGGTGATAATATTCCAATATTCAGCATGAGTAACCCCTTCTTCTTGGGGAGCTTGAGGGGCTTGATCCACCTCGGGAATGGGGACTCTTGGTGGTATCCTTCTTGGCGACATTATCCAGAATCGCAAAAAGGCAATCATTATAAATAAGAAGTCTTAAGTCAAGTTCTAAAGCACGATGTAAATCATGAAAAAGTGAATTATTTCCTAAACGCCTCATAGCCTCCTATTTATAGTTGTGGTGCGCTTCACAGCATGAACAAGACTCTACTCGACGTGGTATGTTAGATTTCTAAGGACCATTGATAAACCTAATGCTCTGATACCAAGCTTGTCACGATCCAAGCCTAGGGACTAGTGCAACATGGCGAATGCGGAACCCAAAGGTTATCCCAAACAAGCCTCATAGCATACTTAAGCACATCTTTGGTTAAGAAGCATGGATCAATCATCAACAATTATACCAAGGGGATTAGGGGCTTAGGACACACTCTATGGGTAAAAGGGGTAAGAAATCACCATTATTTAATCACAATAATTAGACTAAGGGAAGGGAACATGGGATACACTCTACGTGGAGTAGAGACTTAGGAAAGTCACCACTTGCTAACATCATCAAGCAACAACATGCATGGGGTAGGGACTAAAATGAAATCTACATAGATACATAAGCGTCATATAAGTCAGACATAACATATTATCCAACAATACTTCTAGCCATGAGTGGAACAGAGGCCAAGACATGTCCCGGGCTCATCCTCAAAAGTAAATAGTAAAAGTAACATTGTCTTAACATAGGTAGAAAGAAATTGGATATAGCCCTCGAAGTAGAGGACTCACCATATGCAACAATCTTCACATGTCAACTAGCCACGAGGAGGTGGATGGGAAAGAGCTCTGGTTCCTACATGGTTAGATCATGTAGGCAAAAAGTATGTGTTAGTACTTTGAATATTTTAATATTATTTTATTATACGATACTTTAATTAAACATTATATCAATTGTACATTTTAATTAAACATTTCATTATTTTATGTAATATTTTCATAATATTAATTTTAGATAAAAAAGTTATTTTTTTTATAAATTATTTTTCTATACATGAGTTTTTTAAAAATTAAATTTATGTTAATTCTAATATAAATTTAATAGGATATAACTACACTTAACCTTCACAAAAATTAAATATGCAAAAATATAAATTATTAGAAAAATAATACAATGTACTTTAGAATTATCAAAAATAATAAACATTCAACAAACTAGTAATTGACACACATCAAAATTGAAATATAAAATACATAATAATTTTAAAGAGTACAACAAAACATAATAATTTACAAAAATTACAACAAATAGCTTAATGAGATCTAATATTTCACTTTTATTTGCATTATCCATTATGAAAATTATAAAAATTTCACTTTTATTTGTATTATCCATTATTATATATAATATGTACTCTTCACTATTAGATGTCAAGTTTTGGTTTGTCACACCTATTAAGAAAACATTGATTAGTGTAGTGAGATTACTATTTTATCCCTGCTATTTGATAGGAGTGCTCATTAGAATCATAATTCAAATTTCAATACATTTAATATTATCAATACAATGAAAAGTGAAAGTGTTTCTTGATTTAATAGAATTTTTGTTATTTAGTTGAATTCAAAGTAAAATAAAAATAGAAAAAAATGTAGCCTCTTTTTCTTTAGTTGTGTTCAAGTAAAAAATTTTGGAGGGAAATAATGTAAACTTTTACTTAAGCATTTGGAGTATATTTTTTCGTAACAATTAAAATATTTCATTATAAAAATTCCTCCAATGAAATAAGAAATCAAACAACTATACAAAACAGAATCAGTCTTAGAGTATAAAATTATTCAAAAAAAATTCATAAAAACTTAGTAATTGAAAAGCTCCTTTGGGGTAAGTTAAGGGATTATATTAATTCCTATAAATTGCCTAGGTACTCTAGGATGAATTGATCATTGAAGATTTTCAAGAAGTTTTATATTTTTCAAAAACATTAATTTTGTAAGCAAATTGAAGGTAAAATAGGTAACAAGAATTGTTCTATCTTGATTTCTTCAAAATAACTAGTAAAAATGAAAATCAAATTAGAAAATTTTTTATATGTAATAGTGAATGGCGGGAGTTGACGTATACTAAAAATAATGTTGAAGTGTAATTTGGAACCTTATCTTTAAGGTGATGCCTCTAATCCAAATAATTGACTAATTTATGTTTCTTATTCTAGAGTAAGTATAATTAAAGAATTGCTAAAAGATTGTCTTGATTTGATATTTAAGGTTGAAATCAACTCTATTATTGTTGGCTTGTTTCTTTCACATCATTCATATTGTTGAATAACTTATACAAAACAACATGAAATATGATATACTTATCCTCCAGCTAGATTATAATCAAATCATATGTTTTAATATACGAGAACAAAAGAACGATCACGATAATTGAGTAAATGAGAGAAAATCAATAAAAATAACAACTTTTTTTATAAAGTAATTAAACAGAACGGGTGTGAATTTTAGTTGAATCTTGAGTTATGAATTGACTTCTAATAAACTAGAGGGTGAATTTAAATTATATTGATAGAAAAATATCACACAATTAATAAATTTCTGGATATTATTTCAAACGAATTGATCAAAATATGAGTCATGAGTGCTTTCTTTAATTTATTTATTTGTGAAGAGACTAAATTCGAAATGAAAAAAGTTAATGTCATGAGTATTTTTCATGGATAGGTGAATAAAAAATAATATTATATCAAATTTCATATTTTAAGGGCTTTTGAGCCCTTCAATGAATAGAAATAGATAGTTAAAATAAATAATTAGAAGATGATATTTTTAATTTTATTCATTCCCACACACCTAAAAGATAATATAGTAATTTTCTCACATCAACGTCTAGGTGTTAACAACTATCACATAGGTAAATTTAAGGGGATAATTAAAACTACTGATAATTTTGAAAGATATAAAAAAAAAAAAAAGTTAAGTTTAAAATGATTTTCAGATATTCTACCTATATATATTATTAATAAAACGTGATTTTTGGGCATCATTGTTGACACCCAATTTTTACCCTCCACAATACGAATTAAATATTGAGCTTTAACTTTAAACAACTTTGATTGATTAGCTTTCGAAATGCGAAAAGTATTTTTAATGATTTTTTAGAGCTTAAATCTTTTAAATTATATTATATACTCTATATTATCCATTTTATTTCAAATGTCACGTGTTTTAACTTTATGTCATATTTTCTTTATTTAATTTAGTCACTTCCGCATTTAACCATTTCGAAATTAGTTCAATTATGTCAAACTGTTAAAAATTTAAAGCTTTTTAATTAATTCGTATTAGTTTCATCTCGTGACCAATTTAATTTGATTTGGTTATGTATTTAAATCAAAAATTTATTAATTCTTTTCCAATTCGGATTCTAAATTTCAAAATTGGTCCCTTTTAGACCAATTTTCAGTCAACCAAAAACGTACCTACCCCACGTGTCCCCTTCAATCAACTTTTTCTTTATTCCCAACCCCACCTACTTTTTCTCTTTCCATCATTTCATGCACCCACACACACCCAAAACCTACACCTACCCACCCACATTCATTCACCCCCTCCTACATTCATTCACCCACATCACTACATTCATACACATACCTATACACTCCTTTCTCCCTCAACTTACTCTCCCTCACGCCTCGTCTCTCTCCCATCTCCACCGCCGCACCCACACAGCACCAGCGGCGCCGGCACAGTGGCAGCCCCGCGCAGGCGCACAAGCGCTCCCTCACGCTCATCTCTCCTTACCCGACCCCTCTCTCCAACGTCTCCCTCATCATTTCTCTCCCACTCACCCGACAAATTTTCAAACGTTCAACAA